>JAKUCM010006059.1:0-24740 GCA_023374145.1 Lepidium sativum
TACCGGATTATACTTGGTGATGTATACCTAATATATATCCCCAATCTCCTTTGTGGTCCCATTTTTGTCCTTTGCGCTGGTGCTATAGGGACATAAACTGCACATCCAAAAACACGGAGATGGGATATATCTGGCTTGTGGGCAGATGGTTATTTTAATGGGTAGTATTTATGATATGCAGTCGTTCTTATTTGAATTAGTGCCGCAACATGCAAAATTGCATGACCCCATATTGAAATTGGGAGTCTTGTTCTCATCATTAACGGTCTAACAATAATTTGTAACTGTTTGATCAAAGACTCAGCCATGTCATTTTGTGCGTGAACATACGGTAATGGATGTTTAACATCTATTCCAAATGACATACAAAAGTCATTGAAAGCTTGTGAGGTGCATTCACCAACGTTATCAAGTCTTACATTCTTTATTGTATAATCAGGAAATTGTGCCCTCAACCTGATTATTTGGGCAATGAATTTTGTGAAAGCCATATTTCATGTGCTCAATAGACACACATATGACCATCTACTAGATGCATCAATTAACACCATAAAATATCTAAATGGCCCGCACATATGACCATCTACCGGAGATTCGCTCTGACTTTGGCTAGTGATGGCCGAGTAATTAGTTTTACGAAAGAATAAGCATTACAAAGAAATTACATTGCTTGAAAAATCTTCTGGTTTTTCAGCGAATGGCCATTTGTATTTTCCACAATCCTTTGCATCATGACTGAACCAGGGTGCTTTAAACGTTCATGCCAAATTTTGAATGTACACGTAAACTTCAGGTTTATTGTAACATATGATTCATCCATATTTATCTTTGTGAAATACATTCTGGAGGATAAAGCTTGCAGCTTTTCCAATATACATTTCTTTTCCGAATTAATTGATGTAATGCAAAGATATTCAATACCATATTTATTCATGATCTCTACGTGATATCCATATCTGCGGATATCTTTGAAACTCAACAAATTTCTATATGATTTGGGGGAATATAGTGCATTTTTTATCTCAAAGTTTGTTCCCCTTGGCATTTAAAAACAAGCTCTTCCGGAGCCTTTCATAATTTTTGCATTATGAGATATAATATTCACGCTTCCAGCGGAATTGTTTATTTGAAAGGAAAAAAAATTATTTTTTATCTTTAAGAATTGTGTGCGTTTTAACACTATTTGGTAGACATATATCTCCATCCTTGTTATCGCATTTCAACATTTTCTTATATGAAAATATTCAGAAAAGACGCGTTAATATAAAAACAAACTTTATATTACAACGCAAACTATTTTACAAATACAAGATAGAAAAACAACATTATGCAACCATAACTATTATGCCATATTTCTTATTCAGGAAGATTTTAGTCTCTTTGGCTTTCGTTGATATCTATAGAATCAACAGCGAAATCAGCCACATCGAGATATGTATCATTATTTTATACCATCAAAAGGTGGCTTGACATCACGGTCAAAAGAAGGTTATGCTTCATTATCAAAAAAATGTCCAACATTTCCATAAACAAACTTGGTTTCCTTTTGTTTTCCCTTTTTCTTTTGTGACTCTTGGTGTAGATCGGTAAAATACTTTGGCGTATGGCAGGTACACGACCAATGCCCTTTCATGCCACACCTATATCAACTTTAATCATGTTGTTTTTTTTCAACTTTCTTTCCTTTTGACATTTTATTATTTATTTCATTATTGAAATCATTAGGACAATAGTTTCTTCCTTGTCCACGTCCATATTCTCCTCTAGAGTCTATTAATATGTTTTAAAGGTATATGTAAGACCTATGTGTTTTGGTATGTATGTGCAAACATAAATGTCCGCATAAAGACATCTAGAATTTTATGTTGAATTGTAACATACATATATGTCTGGCAAAACGTCTATTTTTGTTGTTATGTATGAGCATGACATGAATTTTTTGTACAAACGTCTTTGTTATCGGGAATTGTTGCCATGTATTATATGGAAAAGGCAAGTATTGAAAAGGGAACTTAAAAACACGAGGGCAGCCATATTTTAAGTATGCCACAATAAAATGTGAAAATGGGTAAAGCAAAATAAACATAACCCGGTGATTGTAATACAAAAGGTATTGCAAAAAGTCATTGTTTTAATGGTAGCACACAAAAGAAGAAGTGATGAGAGATTCAATTTTTAGATGGGATGTTTACATGTGACTCTGTTATGCCCACTGCTTTGGCATCGTCCACATTTTTGGATGTGTGACTGCATATAGAAAAAATAAATAGTAAGCAACTAGTAGACCAGATTATGATATTACGTGGCATATGCCTGATGGCATTTTAGTTTTAGGAGGTTGAAAGCCAATATCTTTGATAGACAAAGGGAAATCGCAATCATGCTCATTTGGTACGTGATGAAATATCTCACTGTATAAGGTTTTTCAAGTATCAAATTTGTAGTAGTATGCAACTAAGGTGTACACATCAATGACATTAACTCATGCCACTTATAGCACGTGTTGATCGCGACTTGAAGGGCGTCATAAACCTTGCATGAGCAAAAAAATTTCTTAGTGTCAACTTCAAAGACATACCATATGATATCATTAACTTAATAACTCCAAGATAAAGATGATAAAATAACACACTATATTGCCTTGCGCAAGTGCCGAATAAATATTTTTTTCCAATCTGGGGTATATAAACCAAAATGGTGACACATATCTTTTGTCTTCTTAAAATAACTAACACATGACCATCTCTCTAATGAACTCAAGATACGAGGCAATTGAGAAGGGTATAGCCTTTCCAATTGCAGCATTTAAAGACTCAGCAATATTGCTTCTTATAATGGTGTCCCTTTTTCCAAGGAAAAAAGCCAAAGCCTAATGATTGATGTCTATGTCCTCAGATACTTAAGCCAGCTGGGAGTGCATAGATGTACTTCATCATACCAATGTTTGAAGTCACCAATGGTGAATGAGCGAGCAAATTTTGATACTATATCAGCAAGTCCTTGGCTTTTAAATCGGTAATTAATATTACTTTCACATGCACCATGAGAAACGAGTAGATAAACTAGCTTCAACGACGAGTTAATTGCAACATGTATGTTAGAGAAAAATACAAGTTGTTTCCTGTCTGGTATAAACGTTCGTAACTCAAGAACAATGTCTAGCCACACTCGTTTTCCCCGTCTACAACACTAAAAGCTAAAGGGAAATTTGCATATTTCCATCTCGGCCACTAGTAGCAACGAGGCAACCATTGTATTTCTCTTGATATTGTGTGCCATCAATTACCATAAGACGTAAGTATAAATAACCTTTGATAAAAACAACAAATGCAAAAAAAAACTATTTGAACAAGCTGGAACCATCACTAGCTCTGGTTGATTCCAATGTGGTAAGGGAACCAGGGTAAGAAAAAAATGGAAGGTGCATATACTTATTCAATAGAGTGTAGCTTTCATCATCGTTACCCATGGCCTTTGTTAGAGCCAGTTCTCTGGCACTTTAAACTTTTGAAAAAGAAACTGTGACGTTGAATTGAGACAAAACTATGTTAGGAATCTCACAAGCTCTAGGCTTGACCTTTCAATTCACATATTTAGAAGAAAGGAACTAGGAAAGAATTTTTGTAGTGGCATTTCTATTGAATTTCGATTTTGTTTCCATAGAACAAGAATGTTTCAATTCAACAGTTTGGACCTCAATTTCACTAGTGTCTTGCTCAACTTTAAAGTAGATATGCCAAACACATTTGAATCACTGCGAGCTGCTATGATTCTGCTTTTATCAGACTATGTAATCTTACAGTGGAATATCATTTTGATTGCATAGTTGGAGATAATGTTTCTGAAATCGACTTTATCTTTATATAGACATCATATCGTAATAGACTCAACCATCCTTAAATCCATATTAGCATCGCCTATTGTATAATCATATAATTCAAGGTCAAACTCACTTAATTCATGAACACCAACCTTTGGGTGAGGTTTGAGAAGGTTCCCTATAGAAGATGATTCCCCTTGACCTCCATGGACCAATGAAGATGGTTCATAGTCATCTGGATATTCCTTGTTAATCAAATCAATCCAGAAATTAAAGTCATAATCTGATTAGATTATGTCATAATTTGATTTATCCTAACAACTTCACCATCATGTCCTGCCAATACGTCATATGGATGTCCTTCACTGACATCAGATGGATTTCCTTCTGTGACATCCAATATATAGATAGTCTCGGCGTCATCAACAACATCGATTTGTGTTGCTTTTCTTGCCAAATAGACATCTTCTGCATGGGCCACCTCTACTAAGATGACATCGTCTTCAAATGTCAATGGCGATAGATTTTCATCATCTGAAAGTATTATAAGATCTTTATTACCAACCCATTCAATAGCCTTGATTGGTGAATTGACATCCCTACTAGACAATGATACAAAAAGGTTCATACTATTCGATGTTACATAAGTACGTTTAAATATAGGTAGTCCATAATCGCCAGAGACATAAACAAGTGACATTCTGCCTTTTGTAAAGGATGTGTTTTGGCCTTCATTCCAGAAGCTAATAGGTGGGACAAAGTCTTTGACACATATATTAAATATGGATATTGTCTTCTCTTCTAGCTCTATAAAGGTTGTGTTTTCTCCAATCCCTACACATCCATCGTAATGTTCTTTCTTGACTTGGAAGTGCCAAATGATAGATTCCAAACACTCCCAATCCCCATCAATTCCAATAATATAATCTTCCACCATATTAGATATGACACATGCCACTTCAAAAGCCACATAATTATTGGGTGAGTGTTAGGATTTGTGTCTAGTATATAATGTGTAACGAAATAAATACGTACGTACCAAAAGTTATGTTTGTCGTTGACAGCTAAAACCATAACAAAACCCTTTCCGAGAAGATGATGATTGTGACGTTGAGATTACACTTCTCTTCTAATTGTGGTTCACTTGCTATAAATGAGGAAAAAAGTAAGTTCATATTGGGGCACTGGGACCCCCCACCACACATGAATCCTTAAAAGATTGTTAAATCAGATGTACTTGACTTCTAAAAAATATATTTGGAATAACGATTTAAATAAATTGAGTAAGTGTTTGACATGGCGTCTTGAACGAATTAAAAATAATGTAATTAATTGGAAATGTAACACTTTGTGTTTGTGGAATTTGATAAATAGTTGCAATTATATTACACAGATAAAAAGAGAAAAATAATAATAATGTGGCAACTGAGAGGTAATACAATATTGGGTGAAGTTAAGATAACCCTCATATAAACCTAAAAAAACAACTCGGGTGATGTCTACATCAGACATCTCATGGTTGACAAACATTGTAGTCCAACAGTTGAAATCAGAGTCATCAACATCGTTACCAGATGAGTAAATACCATACATGCTGCCTTTAGAATCATCTTTATATCACACATCACCAAGCTTATCCACACGAGTAGTAGAGTTGTAAGCGACAATGTATTCTGCTTTGGCAATAACAATAACTGCTAGAAAAGCTTCTTTTTATAGTCGTTCTCCTCTGTGGGAGACTTGATCAGCACAACCGACAATATGATATGTGCCACTAGTGCCACATCGTTTGTAATATTTCAAAACATTGTGGTTGGTTTGGATGATGGGATGAAATCCTTGAACTTTGAGAAGGCAATGTTGTATGCTATTTGAACATGTGGTAACCTTCCATCTGCAATTTCATCAGACTCGTCCACGATAAGGCATCTTAGTGAGAAGAAGGTTCGTTCACGGTTGATTGAAAACTGATTGACAATCTCCTTCTGTAATTCGGTAAAGGTTGAATCCTTTTGGAGACACACATCTACCAAACTGCTCTTGCTCATTGAAGATCCAATTGCCTGAAGAGTTACACCACCACATGCTTTCAATCACCACAATGGTGTCTTCCATGACATGTTATACGAATAAGGAAAGAAAAGTTGGGTAAACAAAAGATAAAAAGTGTGGGATATATGGAAAAACTGATTTATGGCGTCTGACCTTATACTATTTTTGTGATACATGACATCATGTAATTACATGGGTGCATCTTTGTTTAAAATATAATTAAAGTGAAATATTATATAAGACGATTGTTAGGGGTACTCATATAAGTGAAACCTATTTAAAACAAAAGCATAAGGCAAACAGAGAAAGGGGTATTTAGTTTTTGAAGAAAATAGACTTGTTCATTGAAGATGAGTTCTTCTCGTGGCAGTGTTAGGAGAAACCAATCAGGAAACCGAGGAATTCCAAAAAATACGAGTGTGGGAGTATGAGTAAGAAATTTGACATCTAACACAAGGTTCAATCTTGGTAGACTATTTTGCACATGCGAGTTCATGAAAAAGATAAAGCTGATTAATACGTTAAACCTCAACCAAATTAGATCCATTTAAAAAAATGCTCAATAACTTTATAGGATAATCTATTTAAGTGGTTTGATGATGCAATGCTCGAGGAAGTTGAAGATGTTGTTCCTAGGCTGGAGATGATGGCAGGTATAATATAGTTTGCATTGTGGTAGGTGATCTAAGGAATTTGGTTGCTATTATTTAGATTATTTGTTAAAGATGAATTAATCTTGGGTTCATGTATTTAAATATGTTGGAAATAATAAACAAAACTATATTTAGAAATAGGAAAGCGAGAAGAATACAAAACCTCCAGGATCACTCACCACGTGGGCTCAGGTTCGAGCATCATTTCTTGATCAGTTCTACACGAAATCCAAGACCGCAACTCTCAAGAGCAAGATTTCATCGTTTCAGCAACGATCTGGGGAATCTCTGAATGAAGCATGGGAACGTTTCAAGGAGTATTAGCGAGATTGTCCATACCATGGGTACTCGGATGAGCAGCTTCTCAACACTTTTTACAGTGAAATCGAGTGGGAATACAAGAATTCCCTAAATGCTGCCAGCAATGGAGACTTAATGACCAACACTAGGGATGAAGTCTTCACTCTGATTGATAACCTAGCTGCAAGTTCTGGTAGTCATTGTCGAGAATATGATCGGACTAGGAAGGTAAACAGTGTGGAGATTCAGAAGATTGACTTCATTGTTGAGAAATTGGATATCCTGATCCGAGCAAATTAGGGTAATCAGAGGAGTGTGAATCAAGTTGAGGACATTAGAGAAGTGGCTCAGGTTCAAGATGATTCAGCTGGTTCTGAAGACCAATGGGAGGCAGAACAGGGAACAGAACCCGAATTACCTTTCCTAAAGGAGCACTAACGTCGTGAACCCTTAGGATGTTACTTTTCCAGCACCCACACTACCTCAAGGGTCATCTTTTCAAGGAAAGCCATTCATCCAGAATTCAGGTCAGAGATGGAATAATCAGACCGTACAAGCCTTATGTACCACCGCCAATGCAGCAACAACCTCCAACAGCACTTTCAGGAACGTCAAACGAATAAATTAAGGCCCTGATTCAGCAACTTGTTGTTGAGCAACAAAAGACTACCAAGGAGCTTAATGCTAAGATGGACAACATCTACAATGACCTGAATGTGAAGTTTGAGTCAGTTTCTATGCACATCAAGAAGCTAGACACCCAAGTTGCTCAGACTACTGAAGCCATTAGACGTCCACAAGGAGCCTTACCTGGGAAGGTTGAGAAGAATCCCAAGGAATCCTGCAATGTGGTAATTTCTGAAGTAGAGAGCTTGAGAAGATAGAAGATCAAGGAGAGTTCACTGTACCTTGCTGGGTTGAACAACTAGTTTTCAGTGATGCCTTGTGTGATTCTGGAGCTAGTATCAATATTATCTCTTTGGAGACTATGGAGAAACTTGGTATTGAGCTAATGCAGGAACATTACTCATCTGTTTCGTTTGGGGATGCATCTTCAAAGGTGCCTAGAGGAAGACTTGTTGACTTCACTCTTCTGGTTGAGAATTGCAAGATCCCTACAGACTTTACGGTTTTTGAAATGGCAAGTGAAGAAGTTATTCTGATCTTGTTGGGAAGGCCATTCCTCAACACAGCTGGGGCCAAGTTAGACTTCCTAAGTCAGAGAGTCGTGTTGCAGAACGTGGACAGGGATGTTTCATATCCGATTTGAGCTTCATCGAGTCGTTTCTGTGGGATGATCCGAGATGATGAAGAAGACAGTGACTGTGATGAGGATTATTAGTTGTTCCCTGAACATGAGAAAGACTCGGCTGAACATCAAGACACTTGTATCCTTTATCGTTTTGACAAATTCTATAATTATGATGTTAAAGATCTTGTTATCAAGGTTTTTTCAGGTAGCCCTGGCGTTGATACTAGTGGAGTCTACACGGTTAAGGAGATAGGCCGTGATGGAACTGTTGCATTGTTGGATGCCTCAGGAAGGACATTTCATAAGAAAAATGAATAGTTGAAAAAGTTCATCATTGAGGAGATTAGTGTCCGAGGAGTGAGCAAACCTTACTCAAGCAGTTCCGCCACATGAATGGCATCCGAGTCAAGCTAATGACTGTACAAAAGCGCTGAGTGGGAGGCGACCCACTATTAGGAGTTTGATTTTCGTTTTTCTTTTTAGTTTGATTTCGTTTTTTTGTGTGTTTTTGTTCAAAGTTTGAAGCTGTCGAAGGCAACGATCGATCGATCCACCCAATGCTCGATTGATCAACACCAGTAGTAGGTTTTGCGCACGATCCAAAGCATGACCCAGCACTCAGGATCGATCGAGCAAGAAGACCGCACGATCAGAGTTGAAATCATGTTTGAAGGTGGAATTTGGAGAAGTTTGAAGCATTTTCCGGTATTCTCCACGAAAGGAATGACCGATCGATCAACACAAGGATCGATCGATCAATGCTCTAACAAGGATTATGCATCGATATGAAGAATGACTTGGTTTCTGAGAGATCAACTCAACATCCAAAGATCGATCGATCGACCAAGGATCGATCGATCGATGCCTTTCACAGAAACCTAATTTCACAATTTTTCAGCTCGTGTTTCTGGCCCTATAAATACTCTTTTCCTATTTTATTTTGACGGCCACTTTTTGGAGAGTCAAAAACAGTAATTTAAGAGTGTTGTAAGCTAGGAAGAAGAATGCTTCATACTTGAGAAGATTTTTTGAATCCTCTTTCTCTTTGTTAATGCAATTTCAGTTTCAGTTCATCATCATTTGCCTGATTCATTATTCTATGTCTGAGTAGATCTTAGATCGGATTTAGGGATTCTAGGGTTTTAGAATTCACTGTTGGGGAACAAATATGATTGATGAATAGATGATTCTCCTTCTAATGCTTGAGTTTAATGCATAGATTAGCATGATCACCTAGTCGATGATTTTAGGTTGTTAACCTTCCAGAAGATTGTTAAGAACTAGAACTAGATTAGAAGAGCAATTTCTTCACTACCAATGAGAGTTGATGCTAGGTTGAGTTGTGGGTAGTTTAACCTAAGCAATAAAGCCTAATTGTAATCTGAAACCAACGAGAGTTATGACCTTTAGGTTATTGATAGAGGGGTAGATTCAACGAGAGTTGGTTTACCTTTATTTATGTTCAAGCCGAGAATAAGATCAGATTAGTTCATGAATGGTTTCCCCGACAAGATTCTAACTCCTGAATGAATACCCGATATCCAATTGCTATAGTTATTTGATTTCATTCACGTTCAATTTGTTAGAATTCACTTCTCTAATTTTGATTGATATAGCTTGCGATTTAATAGAAGTTGAGAGTGTAACCTCGTTCTCTGAGGAATTCGACCCCTAAGTACTATTACGTTTGTTGTGCACTTGCAGTAGGATATAGGGTTAAAACTCGTGTTATCAATAGGCCAAATTGTATTCCAAGCATGCTAACAAGGGGCGACATGAGATGTTGTTTAAGGAGAGCGATTTGGAGTGGGTTCATTAATGCAAATAATGGTTTCCACCCGAAAAAAAATCCAAACTCATGCCTAGGACCGATGGACCATTTACTGTCACAAAGTGGATCAATGAGAATGCCTACCAGATTGATCTATAAGGGAAGTACAATGTAAGTTCTGGCTTCAATGTTTTTAATCTTGTAACATTTATCGCAGATGAAACAAATTTGAGGGAAAATCATTCTCAAGAGGGATGGGATGATGTGATCGTGATAGCCAAGATCACACCCGATTTAGTGATTTGATCAACATCAACTCAAGTGATGATTCTGACATAGAGGAAGATATGATTGAAGACGTAATGAAAATTTCAGCTGGTCCAATGACTCGATCCAGAAAGAAGTTGTTCAACAAAGCCATTAGGGAGTTATTTGTGAAAAATTAGACTCAAGAAGACCCTCAAGTCCAACGTGCCTTGATGATCTCCATGAGTACTCAAGAAGACTAGCTTACGGGTGTGTAGTCTGAATATACTCTTTTTCCTTAGTGAGTTTTGTCCTAATGGTTTTCTCACAAAGGTTTTTAATGAGATATATGGGCAGCACTATCAAAAGGCCTATTTGTTAATTTATTTTAGGCTCAATCTTGAGAAGACCTAATTTACTTCTCTTTGCCTTTTTTCTTTTTCTATTTGGCCAAAAAAAATGGAAAAAACCCTAGATTACATTTTTGTGGTCGTCTTCTTTTTCTATTTAAGAACTTTGTCTCCTATGTAACACTTAAGCAATTTTCGAATCAATTCAAAGAGTTTTCTTTTACTTTTATGTTGGTGTATCATATCCAACTAAACCGAACTTAGTGTGTAATATCTAGGTTCATTGAATTCCTTAGTGTGTCATATCTCATAGTTCGCCGGCTTAACATAGATCATTTTATCCCCGTTGTACTACCTTTTGATCCACCAACCTGGACATCTTCGGAAGAATCAAGGTCTATCTTTGTTCGAGTTTCAACTTTTCAAGTCGATCTAGGGAGGATCATATCAACTTTTGTACCGAGAAAGGAGGCTACATAGGCCTGAGTCTTACCAAATCAACAGTTGTGATGTTTGATATCCCATGTATGTACTTGACAATATATTTCTTCTCATCCTCTAACTCATCAATGACTATTCCCGGAAGCCACACAAACTCCAATCTCACCTCCACCATTATCCCAGAACTAAAATCAGAATTGATCAATTCTTGTAAGGAAAACAAACATATAACAAAACATAGAAATAGATCAAAACAAAAACCATTTTATCATGTCGATTAAATTCAAATTCAAATTTTTGTACCTGTTTACCATGTCGGACCCATTCGAAGTTGATCCAGTCAAGATGAACCCTCAAGTCATTTTTCTCGAACTGAATAGTCTCCGATAGACTGTGAAAGTGAACAAGATATTTATCATCCTCCATTGTTTCTTCCACCACACAAGTCTACCATCCACCTCTGATATAAGCGTCGACCACAAATCCTTCCTTCAAAAGGACATCATCGTTTAGATCATCAGGTGGGACAGGTCGTATAAAGTTGTGGTCGACGAATTCCGTTAGAGGATCCGAACGATCCTTTTTGAGCAGCGTCAAGTAACGGACTCTAAGACTTTTGTGTCCATATATCATTGGTTTGTCTTCCAGAATGGATCTGTAATATGAGCCTTTAAACTCTTCCGTCTTCCATAGAGACTTCTACTTCACAATTTTTTTCTAATGGATAGCATTTGCTCCTTTGTTGCAGTATACTTATTTAGAAAGCCCAAAATCAAAATAAAAACTTAAAAGACATGGAGAAGGAAAAATATGTATAGAAATTTCTGTATTTACAATTTTCCTTTACTTGCACTTGAAATTATGAAATGGTAAATTCTATAGAATAGGGGCTGGGCTTAAACATTAGAACAATGAGACAGGTCGTATAAAGCTCTGATCGACAATTTCCGTTAGAGGCGAACGATCTTCATTGAGTAACGTCAAGTAACGGACTTTGAAATTTTTGTGTCCTGATACTCTTGGTTCTTCTTCCAGAATCGCTCTGTTATACTTATTTGCGCCAATAAACCCTTCGTCTTTCCTGTACACTTCTACTTTACAATCTTTTTTAATGGATGGCATTTGCTCCATTTTTTGCAGTACAATTCCTTATTGAAAAACCCTTAAATAAAAACCTTAAAACAGATGCATTTTTCCTCAAGAAAACCTTAAACTGAAGCGAACAAACCGTTCTAAACCAGAAATAGATGATACGCATTGGTGTTAATTGGTAAACATATTGAACTTTCTGTATTTTTCCTTTAACTAGCAAGTTATTTTTCTTCGCGCTTGAAATTGTGAAATAGTAAAACCTAATAATATATGGGCTGGGCTTAAAAGCGGCCCAAACACCAGCCTATGAGAATTTCTACAATACGATGATGTCGTCCCAATTGGTAAATGAAAATTTCTTATCTCTTACACACTGAAAGAGTCGTCGACTCAACTACTCTGCAATTGCAATGGCTTCTTCCTTCACAACATCTTCTTCCTCGCTTCTCCCCAAAACCCTACCTCCGTTAAGCCACCTGAATCGCTTCCCTACATCCTCTGGTATTCGCCTTGCCGACTCATGGAATCCTCTGCACCGGAGTATCACCGCCTCCGGGTCTTGGCGTCGGGTGGCGATTGTTAAAGCTGCGACGGTGGATTCGGATTACTCTTCGAAACGGAGCAGTAGCAGCGAGCAGAGAGAGACTATTATGCTTCCTGGGTGTGATTACAATCATTGGCTTATCGTTATGGAGTTTCCCAAGGATCCAATGCCAACTAGAGAGCAGATGATTGATACTTACCTAAACACTCTTGCCACTGTTCTTGGAAGGTGTGTTTTCGTTTTTTTATTGATTCTCTCCGTTGTTAGCTAATAACGACAGATATAGTTATAGTTGTGCTGTTAATGGACTTCTCATGGATCCTTTGATTGAACCTATGTCGCGCATAGAAATTTCTAGGTTCAATGAGATTAGAGGTTTTACTTGGTTCAGGGTTTTGTTAGCTAAGTAAAACCTTTAGCTTTATATTTGCTTCGAAGTCAACATAGTGTTTCCAGATTCTGTTTTTTGTCAGTCTTTACCTGAGGATTGAAAATAGGTTAAAGTCCGTTCGTTATGGATATGCCAGTGTCATCTTTAGTCTGATTTGTTTTCATCTCTTTCTGTATGTGTGCAAACATATTGAACATTGCTGCATATTAAAAGTAAAACATTGCTCTCTGGATTTTATATCCAAAACAACAACTCAGCTGTGTACCCGCTTCTCTTGCAGCATTGAAAGTAGCACACTTTAGCGTAACTACGAATTAAAATAGGGGTTCTTGGAGCATCCAAAGTAGCAATCTTTTTGGCATCATTATGAATGAAAGTAGGGAAAAGAATGGAAACATCTATTTTGCATAATTTTTTAAACTTGTGTATAAATTAACGATGTTGTGCATGGTGTCCCTTCGGTAAAAGACGATGTGGATATTGTAAGAAATTAATGTATGGAAAAGAGGCTTAGTGTACACTTGTAAAGAGCACTCATTGGTACTTCTGACTAGAATTTCCTGGATAAGGGACATGACTTTGTCTTACACAAGATATGACTAAAACTATTTGCTGCTGTTGGCAAATTCTACTTAAACTGACCAATTAGTGTATCATAACCAGTTCTCTGTGGGTACTTATTGAGTGTACTTGTGCCTATTTTTCCAGCATGGAAGAGGCAAAGAAGAACATGTATGCATTCAGTACCACCACATATACTGGATTCCAATGCACCATCGACGAAGAAACATCTGAGAAGTTCAAGGGTTAGTTACCGAAAAACAAGACCTTCAATCCCCTTACTGAAAGTTTGTACTTGTGATCATCAAAAACCTGCAAGATACTTACTGCTCATTTTTTTCATTTTATCAGGTTTACCTGGAGTTCTCTGGGTTTTACCTGACTCCTACATAGATGTCAAGAACAAGGACTATGGAGGTAACCTATCTAAGCGTGATTATAATGTGTCTAGGATCTCTCTCTTCCTCCCTCTCTGTCTACATGATCTGATCATTGGATCGGTTCTTCTTTGGTTTAGGTGACAAGTACATCAATGGGGAGATTATTCCGTGCACATACCCAACATACCAACCAAAGCAGCGCAATAACTCGAAGTATCAAAGTAAGAGGTACGAAAGAAGAAGAGACGGTCCTCCACCTCCTGAACAGAGGAAACCAAGACAAGAACCAGCCGCTTCTGATTCCTCTTAAACGATATGATAAAATAGCCGTTGTAATGGAGTGTTTGCGAGTTTTAGTCTTATGGGTTAGTCCTTAGCTTATTGAAGTCGGGTGTAAAATCGTCTAGTATCACCACAGCTTCTTAAAAAATATTAATTGCATTGTAGGATGAACATCAACTTAGACCATTGGTTTAAGTTTATCGCCTAGTATAGGCTTCGGCTGAAGATTCCTTGATTTTACTTATACATATTACTATCTCATAAGTTATAAGAATTAAGGTTCGCATTTCAGGTTATTTCCTTAGCGCTAGGTAAGCTCGGGTCGGTTTTTGCGGCTTGGTTTGGTCTGCTGTGTGTGATATGTGCTGTACTTTTAGCTCGGTTTAGTTAGGATACGTTTGGTTTTGGTTTGATTCGATTTCGTTGTCCGCCATTATTTTTTCCCACGTTTTTATAATACCATTTGCAGACAAGACAAGTAATTGAGTCTGTAGATGCGTTTTTGTAGTAGGGTCACTTCACACTCGTCACCAACTTGCCATCTACATCAGTCGTCCCCACCTTATCAACACATCACATGGAAGTATATACCACTCGGACTTCAAACCAAACAACTCAAATCACTTTATTCTACAGAACTGAGCACAACCTAATTGTTTTCTTTCAACAACTCCAGAGAGAGACTTTCAAGATCATCCTTAGAGCAATCTGAACCAACTCGCAGATGGCCCATTTTTATGAGAATTACCAGATCCCTTACGATTTTGATCAGGTAAATCTATATGATTATAACTATAATGATCACAACCAACAGCAGCAGTTTGGTTACGATCCAACAAGTTATAATTCTTATAACTGGAATGAATCTGAATCTGAAACAACTTCTGCATCTGTTGCTTACTCTGGTTTTGATCCAGTTAGTTTTAAATATAATTATTATAACTGGAATGGTCCTGAGACTGAGACAACCTCTGCATCTATTGCATTCTCTGTTTCCACCATGTCTGAGCCCAAACACTTGTTCTATGATCCCAATCTCTATACAACCTACGAATCTCCTCCTCAGTTTAGCATCTACCGCTCTGTAGCCTCTGTTCAAGAGTTCAACGAGCCGGAGTTTGACGAGTACGATTCAACACCGTACGGTGGTGGCTACGATATTGTTGCAGCCTATGGAAAACCTCTTACTCCATCACTAGAAACTTGTTACCCTTCTTCAACACCTGCTCACGCAAAACCTCCTTCTCCTCCTGAGATTATCACTCCTGTTCCTCTAGGAATCTATGAAGGTGGTCAAAAAAATGCTGTTAAGAAACGTGTAACTTTCGCTGAACCGGTAGAAGAAGCCAGACCAATGGAGCCCATTAAAGAAGAAGAAGAAGAGGAAGACGACGATGATGATGATGATTATGATGAGGATGATGATGATGAAGAAGAAGATCACAGTTCAAGCTATGGAAAAGGTGAATCTGAAATAGTAGATAAAGGAGAAGTGAAAGCTTTGTATATTCCCTCTGGTTACGGCTTAGAAGCGACGGATCTCTGCGAGGTGATATTCGGAGGTTATTTTCCTTGTGTTTTACGTAACAAAAGACGCCAAGAAGATGATGATCGTGCGGCTGCTGTTTCTTGCTGGGATATCAACGGTTGTGATCCGTGGAAGACGACTTCTGATTACCTTTTTGGAGATTCGTATCCATATGGTTACGATAATCGGAGCCAAAGAAATCAGTTTGACATCTCCGCCTATGGTTACCAAAGGTATTAAACCAGTCAAATGTGTCAAAGTGAGGTAAGGTCAACATTCTTTCAATAATTGATGAGGCTGATTATTTGTATCTACACGATTTTTGTTTTTTTTTTGGTTGGTCCAACGTTCTTAATAAAAACTTTCATGTCTATCATGTAATATGATACGATTATTGAAAGATCAGTTTGCCAAATTATAATAAAAAAACATCAAAGAATTTTATCGTCTTGATAGTTGAGCAAAATAAGACAGAAAGAGTAACAATAGAGTAAGGAGCAAATAATCATCGAAGATAAGCACGATCAAACGTATTATACGTTTTATGTATAACTGTGAAGGTTTACACACAAAAACTTCACGCAAAACGAAGTCTCTTAACAATTTTATTTGAGATTTTACGTCACTGTTGTATAAAGATGCGTTCATTTTAAGTTGAGAGTTGAGACTCTCCAAATCCTATATTTAAAGATGATATATTGAAAGTTGGAAAATAGTCATTTTTAAAGTTAATTTTTCTCCTATTTTAATATGAGCTTTAAGATAATGTATTATCCTAATGGAGCTGTCCAAAATTTTAAATAAAGAACATAAATTTTAGATATTAGATCAAAATTAATATTGACCGTTAAAAAATTAGTAAATGGTCAAATATCGGTTAAATGACTCATGTACTGTAACTAAAAAGAACTATTTTGAAACCAAACTTTTTTGTAGTGTTGATTTGAAAAAAAATGAAATAAATTGAATTTTTTTTTTTACAACGGCATCATAAGAAAGAAAACAACAGAATAGCGATGGATCACCGATCATAAAGGAATTCTCTGGCTCGCCTAGCCAAAGCATCCGTTATATGATTGATCGCCCTGAGGATGACTGACAGTGGAACCCCCTAAGTTTGACCCTGACCATTCTACATGTTCAGACACTGCAATATTCAGCACCCTTAGCGGGTCAACAATTTTACGAGAGAAACAGAAAGCATTCCGTGCTTTCCAGATCTGGCATAAAATCCAAGGGAATAATTGCCATTCGTTCCTAACCTTCATAATCCGATACAAATAATCCAAGTTAAACCAAATAGACGCACCCGGAAAGATACTTGGTGCCGATGGAATGCATGATAACGCCCAGACCTAAAGGGCCGGTGGACAAAGAAACAAAGCGTGATTAACAGACTCTTGTTCCTCATCACACCGGGCGCACCGCATATCACAATTAAGCCCTCTTTGGGCAATATTTTTGCTAACAGCAATGCATCCGGACAGAGTTTGCCAGATGAAATGTTTAATTTTGTTTGGGCAATTCAACTGACAGATATTACTATACAAGGCCTCAAAACTTGGGCCCGACTGACAAAGTTCGTTATCTGATAGTTGTTCAGCTAAGCGATATCCTAATTTAACCGAAATAAATTGAATTAAAGTATAAAATTTTATTATCATTTCTATAGCTAATATTAAAAAAAACAATTATAAAAATAAAGTTTAAGTTTTAATAAATATATTATATATAAAAATATAAATATGTACATATTATATATCAAAATTTTAATATATATATATTATATACACAATCTGAAATCTATACCCTTCTTAAAATTAATCAAACCCTTAGAAAATAATTTTTCACTCTATTTTTTCTAATTTTGAGAACTTAAATATTTAGAATTGTATATAGAAATAAAAATATTAAATGTTTCTATTTATAAAAAAAAATTATATATATTTAAATTTAAACTTAAATTTTGTAATTTTTTTAAAATATTAATTATAGAAATAATAATTTTAAACTATAATTGAATTTATTTTATTTTATGTTATGTTAATTATTTTTATTTTATTTTATTAGAAATCAACACTACAAAAATGTTTGATTTGAAAAATGTTATTTTTTCTATTTTATATGTGTTAATTAAAGAAGAATTAATTGTTGAGTAATCTATTTGTCCAACTTAAATGTGTTATTTAATGAAGATTTAACTGTTGAGTAATTCATTTTTCCAACATAAAATGTATGTTTTTTTTATATGTTCATTTAATAAGATATTTTTATAAGGAATAGTTGCAAAATTGACCCATTGACTTGGTTCAATTGCAAAACTAACCCCCATTTTTTCTCAAACTTTTTTTTCTCATTCTAACCTTTGTTTTCTCATATTTTCGGTTTTGCCATTAACTTTTTTCTTAAAATTTTAAAAACAATAAAACATTTAAAAAAAAACTAAAATATTAATCAAACCTCAACTGCAAATGGCTCTTAACCTAGTGGCAGGCGGTAAGTCCACATAAGACAGCTCATTTGCACAACCAGGGATCGAGTCCCCCCGCCTACATTATGTAGGAATTTGGCTATTGGGCCAGTCAGTTGTGGCCCAACATAATTTGCCGTTGACAAAAAAAAAAATCAAACCTCAACTATTTACAAAATTGTCATCTTTTTCCAATTCTTTCACCCACCATTACCAGCCGAAATTGAAGCTCTATATGCATTATTACCAACCAATTTCGACTTCATTATGTTTCCTCGCCATCTCTAACCTCATAATCTCTCATTCTCTCTTTGATTCTATCTAAAAATATCACTAATTTCGTTTTATAATTTTTGAAATTCTTAATCTTTCGTTTTATAATTTTTAAAATTCTTAATCTTTCGTTTTCGTTGCTATTTGAAGCTAAGAGTAATGATTTAAAGTTTAGTTCAACTTTCTGGGCATTCAAAAAAAGGTAAACATGATCTTAATCAAATCTACCTAAGTGCTTGCAGATTTTGAAAATTTACAGAGAGCAGACTTCAAGAGAAGTCTTTATCTATACGCAGACTTCAGTCTGCTAATCAACCTAGAGGTTAGTTTTGCAATTGACCAATTTCAGGGTTACAAGAGTAAACTTCACTAGAAGTGTGTACATTTTTCTTTGAACACAAAAAATATTTTTCGTAGACTTCTATAGAATTCTGCTTAAATTTGGGTTAGTTTTTCAATTGACCAACATTTTGACTTTTTCTACAGACTTCATATTATGTCTGCGGAAATATTTCCCAAGTAGACTTCAGCGATAGACTTCATTTGAAGTCTACTTTATGTTAACAGGGTTAGTTTTGCAATTGATCAAGAATAGCAAATGTTGGACAAAAAATTGTGGGCTTCCTGAAAAAGTAGACTTGAGACGTAGAATTCAATAGAATTCTGCATAACCCACAGACTTCACAGGTAATTTGCTATCTAATATTAAAATGTCAAGCACTTAGTAAAATAAATTAGACTACAGTGAAGTCTACTCTTACTTTTGCGTAGACTTCATTGAAGTCTACGAATGACACAGACTTTCTAGGTAAACTTCATTAAAAAAAGTTAAACTTAGTCAACTGCAAAACTAACCCCTACTTTTCCGAGTAGACTTGAGTTGAAGTCTGCAGAAATATATATGTTTCATAGATACTAACGCAAACTTCACTAAAGTCTACTATTGATTATTAGAGTTCACTTTAATATAATCAATGTTTGGTCAATTTCAAAACTAACCCATTTTATAGCGAACTTCTCTTTGAAGTCTACTACAAAAAGTCAACATTTGGTCAATTGCAATAACTAACCTAATGAAGTATGCGCGTTTAAATAGTAGACTTCCTTTGCAGTTTACTTTAGTAACAGTAGACATCAATTGAAGTCTACTTTGCAATCTCGCAGACTTCATAAGTAAAAAAAAAAAAAAAAAAAAAAAAAAAAAAAAAAAAAAAAAAAAGGAGATATCTCTCTCAACAACAACAACGAGAGGAGGGAAAAAGAGAGATGATACTTAGTTTGCTTATGTACAATTTTAACATGATTACATATTATAGTCAGATCTGTGTAAATTTTAGAAACAATGTAACTAGTTAGCTTATATAAGTAGACTTCATAAGAAGTCTGCGTATTATAGAGTAGAATTCAGTTATTTTTTTGTTTAATTAGCTATATGTTTAGTTGTTTATCTTTATATTTTGTATATGTTTATTTTCAGGTAATGGTTCAGTTAGTTATTGTTTATGGAGAATATGCTATGTATGGCTTGATTTGGCATTTCATGGTAGATAATCGTAAAGGTGGAAGAATTTTTTTTGTGGAAGATGGTTGTACATACCAAGAACTTGTTGGAATGGTATATGATGATTATAATCTGGACAAAGAGACTAATTCTGCGGAGTTAAGTTACTCACTTGCAGATTCAATATTGCAATAAATGACCTAACACTCCTCCAATGCACGTCATAAGTGATAGATAAGTTGAAAGCTTGGTTGAGTTGAGTAAAATGCACGTTATTTTTCTATGTGTCTCTGTACCCATGTTCGATGGGATGAAAGTTATGACGAAGAGAGGGAAAATGCCAAAGATATAAATGAAGATTAATATATGTCAGTCAATATGTGAGGGATACCAAGTTGAACTTAAAGTTTACATTGATCATGAAGACTATAGTAAATATGAAAAAATAAAAAACGAAGGCGAAGAGGAAGTTGATATATGTCAGTTTGATCATGATGAAAAATCTGATAGTATATATGTCAGTCAGAGTTTCTCTACTAAGGAAGATTTGGCATCATCATTAAGATTGATGAGTATGTTACAGAGATTCACTTTCACAGTATATAAGCTGCTAGTTTAGCCCTTATGAGCTCCATGTTGTTATCATAAAACTCTGACGGAAATGGAATTCCAAGAGCGTGGCACTTTATGTACTTCAAGCAATACACGCCACAGTCCCCACTCTGTTGGTTTAGGAGCAATGATACTTTGACTCGTTCATGTTTGAATGGTGTGAGTGGAAACTTACTCTTTTCATGATGCAGAGCCAGCTCATGTAGAAAATATGTCATAATGACATCAATCGGCTTTACAAAACCCATAATTATTGGGCCTTTGTTGAGAGAAACATCAGAATCCCAAATTGTATTGTGTTTCTTCGGTATGGAGATTAGCAATGCTAGCCAATAGTTGTTTCCAATGTTCAATGACGTATATATGTCATCAACCTCAATTCCCTTTGTTTTTCCACTTTGGAAGTATTCATGTTGTTCTCCAAAGTAGTAATCCAGTGCACCAGGCGGTAGACGTTTGCCGGTCCCATCAGGGTTTGATAAAGAATTCATGAAATCCTTAAATTTTGAAACACAGATCATGCCTAGAATCGTATCAAAAGCAAAGTCGATCACACATAAATCATTCTAGATGTTGAGCATAACACTACCTCAGTAGGATGATCCCAACATCAAGGTGCTATAATAAACAAGAAGGTATTAAGCAATAAACAAAAATCAGAAGAAGTCTGCTGCAAAAGTCTGGTATAGAAGTCTGCAGAAAAAGTTTGTTGCATAAGTTTGCATAAGGCTGCTTCAAAATAATAAATTTTGACTTACCGTGTCACACAACCATATCTGCTTTGTTTTCAAAATATGGTACCAATCGAGTGTAGTCTTTGGGGAGTAGGGAGACATTACTCTTCTTGTGACGACCTCTGCAAATCGATAAAAGCTGATCAAAAATTGATTACAAGCTCAATGTTACAAGAAACATGGTCACTTACGGTTGAAGATCTAGCCAGTCAGTCCTGACCCACTCCAAGGAGATCCCAAAATCTTGCCATATCCTTTGTGAGCTCAACTATTGGAGATTCAAGATTCTCAATGTACTCGCAAATCAGCCCGGTCAAGAATTCAAAACTCACGAAGTAAGAACCTAATTGGGTTCACACCAATTAGACTCCATATCTCATAACTTCTTCTGCACTGCAGCTAAAGACAGAGCACATAGTGGACTAATCTAGAGGCCCAACTAAACTTCAATTCATAGAACTTGATAAACACACCAAGTTTAGAATTTTGAAGCACAGTCCATTCATCCGAAGTGAGAGACTTTGATAGTGCATCAAGCAGCGTCGTACTCCCATTGTAATAGGCGACAATCTTCATTGGTCATGGTTCTTTATCCTTTGTGAACAACCTTTGCAGAAAATCAGGCTAAGCCAACTGAGCATGTAAACATGAAGAAAATTTTCAATCATATTCTACTGAGATACTAGAAATATAACATATGCAAACCAGAAATCCTAAAGAAGTCTCCTAAAGAAGTCTCCGAAAGAAGTCAACTGAAGAAGTCTCGTGGAGAAATCTCCTAAAAAAGTCTCCAAAAGAAGTTTCCCAAAGAAGTCTCCTAAAGAAGTCTCCCAAAGAAGTCTCCCAAAGAAGTCTCCAAAAGAAGCCTCCCAAAGAAGTCTCCAGAAGAAGTCTCCTAAAGAAGACTCTTAAGGAAATCTCCTAAAGAAGTCTCCTAATGCAACAATCTAAGAAGTATCATGAAGATTCAAATATACAACGAAAACACAGTAACTAGAAAACAATACAAAACAAAGAAAACCATACATGTGATGTCTTGAAGATTAAAGTTTGCGATGAGAACAATCACACAAACAAGAAAATATACGATCTAGAAGACCAAAACAACCTGGTCTCACTCAAAAGTAAAGTCAATCAAGTGGGAACCAAACTTAAACCCTATGAATATGGATAAGTAAAAACACATAATCTGACTCTAAAAATTAATATTTATCATCATGAAGTTGAAAGACAAAATCAAAAATAGTGAAAAGACAGAGGAATAGAGAGAAATAGAGAACCCAAAATCTAAAACAACTTTAGACAAGGGGAGATTAACCACACAATAAAAAACACAGACAACGAAAGAAAAAAAAAAGCAAAACCGTTGAAGACGAAAAGGAGAATAAGAGAAGACAAAAAAGAACAAAAGAGTCATGGCAAGTATTACCTCGTCGACGGTGGCCAGAGAGTCCCCAGTGATTGGAGAAGGCATGGGTCAAATCGTCACTTGCGAAACCTACAAAAAATGAGAGAGTTGGTGAGAAGAAGAAGAGCAATAAAACTGGAGACGAAGAAGATGGAATATAACTGAGAAGAAGAACACCTGATAGGAGGATTGGCCGCCTGAGAGGATGATGTTGGCTGTAGGAGATGATGAGATTGGTCGTGTGAGAGAATTTTGGTGCCGCCGAAAAAGAAAATGGAGGAAGAGAAAGAGGCTAGGTTATTTTGTATTCTATTAGTAAAAAATGTCTTTTTTACCTAGGTTAAAAATTCTAAACCAAAATAAAATCAATTAGAATTGATTTCAGTTAGGGAGCACTATACCATAATTCGGTTCAGGCGCAGACTTCAAACAGAAGTCTACTTTTAAAGCAGACTCAGTTTGAAGTTTGCTCTTGAACATAAATATATGCCAAATAAATTTTGGTTTAATTTTGGTTCACATCAATACGTTAGTTTTGCAATTGATTTCAAAAAAAATTATATTTTGCATTAAAAATCAAATTTTGAGTTATTTTAAAAATTCTCCCGTTTTATAATTATATTCGTATGTACATAAATTCTGTATATAGTCTAAAAGTAAGTAAACCCGGTCGGACCGGATAAGCCGGGTCAATCCAGGACCCTAAAGCATCTCCGGTTCATAATCCGGTCCGATATTTAAAATATCGGGAGAAGCCCTTGCGTTCTTCACCTTTAAAGAAGCTCGAACATCAAAGACCTAAAATCCCAAGCAGAGAAAGAGAGACAAACAAAGACGAACACGGAGTACAGGGTTTTACTTCGCTCAAGATGATCATCCCTGTTCGTTGCTTCACATGTGGAAAGGTTCGTATCTCCATTGATATGATATTATTTTGGGACTTACACCGTCTTTGTCTTTTTAGGGTTTGTTACTCTGAATTTGACAAAAAAGAGCAATTTTGTCTCCCTGTCTTTTTTGATACGAATTGTTATTTGCTGGACATATTCTGCGTCGACTAGATAATTTCTCATACGGATATAGTATCGAGCTTTACTAACTTTTCAATTTGTGATTTTTTAGGTGATTGGAAACAAATGGGATCAGTATCTTGATCTTCTCCAGCTAGACTACACTGAAGGGTAAGCTTACATAATTCTTCTTACTCTAATCATACTTTGTGTGAAAAGAGAGTACTTCATTTGAGTAGCAGAGAAACTAGCCTAGATTTCAGATTCATATACTGGTTCTGTCGTTTATGTACGCAGATTATAGTGAAGGATGAGATTAGTTAACACCAGTTCTTTAATTGAGAAACCAGAATAATCTAGGAGATTTGCTGTTAAATGAGTTAGCTTTTATGTTTTATTGTGTCATTGGAAGAGACTATGTCCCGCCTAAGTGTCAATAGAAGAGACTATGTGCGTTGGTTAGCTTTTATTGTTTTATTGCTGTTCAATAGTTTATAGATTTTATTTGTATTTATAAGAGTAGAAAGTAAAATTTTGTTGGCTTTAAATTGACTTGTGTCCCTGTAAATGATTCTTCTTGGAAACTTTGTGTAAGAAATAGAGTTCTTTGTTGGAATATAATACGTGAAGTATGTGATTAGTTAACACCATTTCACTATTGGAGAGGCAAATCAATCAGGATTTAATGGTTTGAAAACTTTCGCTAATCATCTGCTGGTCATATGTTATTGAAAAGACTATTGTTCCTATATTGTTTGGTTTGTAGATTCTATCTTTACTGTTATAAATATGAACAAAGACGCTTTGAGTTTCAATTATTTTTTCCATCTGCAGAAAGATCTCAGCCTTGGTGCCTAGATATTCATTCAACTTGTGTGTTGGTTTTTGACAATCTATTTTAGTTGTTTAGGCTTGTTTAAGGTTCTCAAACGGGTATTAAGTACAATTTGTTTTTTCAGGGACGCACTTGATGCTCTCAACTTAGTCAGATACTGTTGCAGGCGTATGCTTATGACCCCATGTTGATCTGATTGAGAAGCTTCTCAACTACAACAGTACACACTCTAAA
>JAKUCM010006060.1:0-15246 GCA_023374145.1 Lepidium sativum
TATTCATTCCTACCGTAACTTTGATTTTTTATTTATTTGTCTATATTATATTGGACCACAACTATCATTCAGCGGCAACAACAACAGAGGTAAAAGAATATTGAGTCTGGCTTGTCGATAATGAGACCATTTTGGGTCGGATCGAGTTGGACAGCATGGATCGTGGGCTCTGATACTATATTAGAATATGAGCTTCCAACTCAAAACCAATTGACAGTGAATAAAGAGGTCCATATCTTATATATATTAGAGAAGATACTTTCCAACTTCCGATGTGGGATATTATTCCCTATTAGTCTCCTAGAGAGTTATGTACAACGTCACAATAGTAGTAAGTTGGTTAATGAAGTATTTCCCGGCTGGAACTGGGAGGACAACTATGGTTTCTCTGAGCTAGGGAAAATTTGGGTGCTTTGGCTTCCTTTAGTAACAGTTTCAGTTATCTTTAAGTCTCTGCAACAAGTAACTTGTGAGGTTATCCTTCCATCAAATCTGAGTGTTTTGGTCACTTGTGTCTATGCCTCTAATGACGAGGAAGTACGAAGGGTGTTGTTGATTAATTTCTCTTATTGAGATTCAGAGATTGATCGTAAAAGTAAAAGAAGACTCGATTTGTTCACCCAGTTCGTGATAAATCACTACGTTTGTCCGTGTTTTAAGAATTGCAGGAACAAACAGTATTGAAGAAGGAGAAAGCTAGAAAGACTGAGAACCAACTCTTAATCGCGAAGCTCGATGGTTCTGTTGACACAAAGACGAATACTCGAAACTCTTTGTCGATTCAACCACGAGATAAGCTTCTTTCACTCTCGTGTTGCTTATCTTTCTCTTACTCGATTCATCGAGTAACTTCTTCTCTTCTTGCTCTGTTTCTTGTTCTTACTCTGTTTTCTTCTGTTTTTCAGGTGTTGAGGGAGGAAGACGAAGAGCGTCTGTATTTAACATAATACAGACGCGGCAATGGGCTTGGCCCAACTTCATTTCGCTTTTGGCCCAAGCAGCTCAATCATTAACAATTGAGAATGGCCCAACATGGACCCAAACGACTACGGCCTGTGAAAAAGGCCTGGTCAATAGTCCACAAAACTCCACCTTGACCGCCTTTTGACAGAACCCTAGTAACTCGGACCTTTGCTCTTCTCTCTTTTCTTGTCTTAACACCAGAATACCAAGCGGACGATGCTCTGAAAGAAGAAAAAATCTCATGAAGCTCTTGGCGGATAAGAGCCAGATTCACCGATGTCCTTCAACGGTGTACCTGCAACCAGCTCCAACAGTCGATTCATCTTCTCTGGTAAGTTTTCTTCTTCATAACACACGACTTGAAAAACTTTAAAGTGTTTTTCCTTCTAACTTTCTGTTTAAAAAACCTTCTTTTCAAGGTTTTTAACAAACCGGATCTAAGCCATAGTTAACGAAGCTCCCACCTGAAACTTAAGCAACAATTCACCTTCTGGTAAGTCATCTGTTCATACCATGCTTCAGAAATTTAACCTTTTTCTGACCTGTTAAACTTCTCTTCTCAGGTATTATGAACCAGATCTAGGCGATGGTTCAAAGATCTCCACCTGAATCTGAAAAACATCGATTCAACTTATGGTAAAAAACTTCACACTCAAAAGTTTAAACCCTTTTTTTTCTTGATGTTTAGCTAGATCATCACACCTTCTGAGTCTGGAAAAATAACTTACTTACGTTTGTTTTTCCCTTTTACAGACATTGCATGACGTTTTAAGTTCTTTCCTGGGACCTGTCCTTAAAGGCAACAGACGATCCCTTCTCCTTCTCAGGTAACTCTCTGTGCATGCATACTGATTTACAAAGATATACTCGCAATCAAAGATCATACTGACCCCTTTTTTTTTATTTTATTAACACTGCGAGGTTAAGACGGTAAAGTCAGTCAGAGATGTTACCTGATGCCGAGAACCAAGCTCAGGCAATATTCACCAGCTCACTACAGAGCTGGAACTTATTTCCAGGTACGATTTTTGTTAAAAAATCTGCTGGGTTTTCTGAAGTATGAACCTTATTTAAAACCATTACACCATCTGATACTAGGTCTCTACTGAAATGATACCTAGTATCAATGTGTTTAGTCCTTTCATGATGCACTGCATTCTTAGCTAAAGCAATCGCACTTTGAGAATCACAACCAATTGAGACTTTTAAAATTTTGAAAACCCAATTCAGAAACAATTCCTTTAATCCACACTGCTTCCTTCCCTGCGAGAGACAGAGCCATATACTCTGCCTTAGTAGTGGATAAAGCTACAACAGATTGTAGGCAAGACTTCCAAGAGATTGTATTTCCTCCAACTTTAAACACAAAACCTGTAACTGATCTGCGTCTGTCTAAATCTGTAGCATAATCTGAGTCTGAAAAACCTTCAACATTAAAATGTGAATGTCTTTTAAAGAATAAACCTTGGTTGTAGGCTCCTTTAATGTATCTCAATATCCAATTCACGGCTAGCCAATGTTACTTTTCTGGTTCTGACATAAATCTACTTACCAAACCCACTGCAAAACCAAGGTCAGGATGCGACCCAATCATTGCATACATTAGACTTCCAACTATACTTGAGTAGGGTTTATTTTTCATGTATAGCTGTGCTTCATCTATTTCTTCTGGATATAGGGCCCTTAGTTTGAAATGAGAAGCAGTTGGAGTAACTACTGACTTACTCTCAAACATATTAAAAGTTTTTTAAACTTTTTCCAAATAGTTTGACTAAGAAAGTATTAGAGTTCCTTTCTCTCTGTCACGTAGAATACCCATCCCAAGAATTCTTGAGGCCTTCCCCAAATCCTTCATTTCAAACTCATTATTTAGACTCTCTTTTAGCTCTTTAATAGCTAGCTTATTTCCTGAAGCAATAAGCATATCATCCACATATAACAATAAGAAAATCGCCTTAGTTGTACCTGGATCTTTCAGATATACACATGGATCAAAACTACTCCTCTTGAAATTTTGTTTCTTCATAAACGTGTCAAATCTTAGATTCCATTGTCTAGGAATTTGTTTTAAACCGTATAACGATCTCTTGAGTAAACAGACCTTATCATTATCCTTTCTTTGAATAAACCCTTCATGTTGTTCCATTAGTATTCTTTCATCTAGTTTGCCATGTAGAAACGCAGTTTTAACATCCATCTGTTCCAAGTCATAGTCTAGGTTTACCACTAATAATAAGATGAGTCTGATGGAAACATGTTTGACCACTGGAGAGAAAATTTCATTATAGTCAACTCCTTCTTTCTGAGAAAAACCTTTAGCAACCAACCTAGCCTTGTATCGTTGTGCTTCAACACCTGGTATTCCAGGTTTCAGTTTATAGATCCATCTGCATCCGACAAGCTTCTGCTCGTCAGGTTTTTGAATCAAGACCCATGTTTCATTCTTCTTTAATGAGTCCATTTCTTCTTTCATGGCTCTTTCCCACTGTTTCCATTTTTGGATTCTTCTTGCTTCTTCATAGGTCTTAGGTTCTTCTATAGTTATGTCATCCACAGCTGATAGAGCATAACCTACGAAATCAGATTCTTCATATCTGGAAGGTGGTCTTATATTTTCCCTTCTAGCTCTGTCTCTGGCTAGCATATATTCTCCTAGGTCTTCAGATGATGAAGAGCCTATTTCAGATGTTTCTGCTTCATTAAACTCTTCTTGTTCTCTGCTAGACTCCTCTGTACTTGATGAAGATGATTCACTTTCTTCCTTTGAATTCAAATTTTCACGATAACTTGAACCTGAAGGTCCAGAAATTAGATCTTCTTTGAAGTACACTCTTTTTGTCTTCTTCTTGGATTTGTCTGTAGATTTATTTTCAAACGGTTGATTTGTTTCCACACCAATGGAGGTATTTTTAAATACCTCATTCTCGTGAAACACAACATTTCTGCTTGTAATACACTTATAATCTTCAGCAATCCAAACTCTATAACCTTTGACTCCAAATGGATATCCGACAAAAATACCTTTCACAGCTCTGGGATTAAGGTTTTCTTGAGTAACATGAACAAAAGCAGAACATCCAAATCGCTTAAGATGAGACAGACTTACTTTATGTCCTGTCCACATTTCTTCTGGTAGTTTAAAATCAATACTAGAGTTTGGTGATCTATTAATCAGATATACTGCGGTGGAGGTAGCCTCTGCCCAAAACTCTTGACCTAAACCTGATTCACTAAGCATACATCTGACCCTTTCCATGATTGTTCTGTTCATCCTCTCAGATACTCCATTCTGCTGTGGTGTATAAGTACACGTTCTGTGTCTCTTAATTCCAGAGTTTTTGCAGTAGTTATCAAACTGAATATTACAAAACTCTAGACCATTGTCAGTTCTTAAGTATCTGATCCTTTTTCTTGTTTGACTTTCAACTTCTTCTTTCCACTCTTTGAACTTTAAGAATGCTTCATCCTTAGTCTTCAAGAAATATACCCAAACCTTTTTAGAATAGTCATCTATGAAACTGATGAAGTACTTACATCCTCCAAGACTCTCGGGGGTTGATGGAGACCCCCAGAGATCAGAGTGAATATAATCCAGGATTCCTTGTGTAGTATGTTTTGCTACAGGAAACTCTTGTTTGTGACTTTTTCCCAGAACACAATTATCACAGAAACTCAACGTACTAACTTCCTTTTCTGGAATATACCTGTTCTTAACCAAAACATTCATGTTGTGTAAGCTCATATGACCCAGTCTTGAATGCCATATTTTAGTCATATCAGGTTGTTCTCTGACTATATTGGCTTCACCTTTTATAACTGAACCTTGTAGATAGTAAAGTCCTTGGTCATATTTTCCTGTTAGCACCTCTATACCATCTTTGAAAAATCTTACAATCCCATCTTTACCTTCATATCTGCAACCTGCTTTTTCTAGCATTCCATATGAAATAAGATTCTTCGACATTTCTGGTATATATCTGACATTACTTAGCACAATAGTATTTCCATCAGGAATTTAGAATTTAACTTTTCCTATACCTTTGAATGTGCTAGAAGTATGATTTGCCATTGACACTTTTCCTCCCTCGAATTCCTTTAACTCAGAGAAATTCTCTTTATTCGTGGTTATGTGAAAAGTACACCCCGAGTCTAGAACCCACTTTTCTCCTGATTCTTGAGTACTAACAGTGAGAGCAATAGGTTGCTTAGTAGTAACACTATTTGCAAACTCTTGTTTCCTATTCTGTCTGTCTGGACAGTCCTTTTTCCAGTGACCTTCTTTTCCACATACAAAACAATCACTCCTGTTGTTTTTGTTATACCTTGGCCTTGACTTTGATCTGCCTTTTGACTTTCCTCTTTGACCGTGATTCTTACCATTTCCATTTCGGTTAGAACCTTTGCTTTGTCTTCCACGTGATTCCACATAAAGACCTTCAGCAATAGACTTGTTTCTATAATCCTGACCATTCTCTTTTAACTCAACTTACAAACCATAAGCTGCGTTTGTTACATCTGAAACTGTCAAAGTTTCTTTTGAGTTTCCATACTTTAGAGTATGAACAACTGGAGCATAAGTCTTAGGAAGACTTAAGAGAAGTCGTATAGCTTGATCTTCATCACTTATATTGACATCAAGACTCTCAAGATCATCCACCAATGTGAGGAAATCATCCAGGTTATCTTCTATTGACTTTCCTTCAGTCATTTTAAAATTTGTAAATCTTTGCTTTAAGTAAATGCTCTTAGGAAGGGTCTTTGTCTGATAATCTTGCTCAAGAGCTATCCACATTTCTCTGGCAGTCGCAAACTTTTTAATTTTCCTTAGAATCTGATCACTTACACTCATGCTTATCAGATTCCTAACTCTCATGTCCTTTCCTGCTTGCAGGTCATCAGACATAATAACAGCTGTTCTTGCAGCTGCTATTTCTTCAGCAGACTGAGAAGATTTACTTTCTGGAACTGTGTTATCACTCTCAATGACATCTTCATCTAGGATTTTGTGAAGTCCTAGTAGCTGTAACTGGGTAATAACTTTGTGTTTCCACAGACCAAAATCTCCTTTTCCTGTGAACTTCTCTACGTCAAATCTTCCTTGAAAGGGCTCCATAACCTTTTGACTAATCTGATCTATACTCAGGTAACAAGATCAGTCACACTATGACGTGGAGCAAAGAAACAACGGAGATGATATCTTGATGCACAGACAATGGTGCAAGAAAGATCTGTAAAAGCTAAGTGCTTCTATTTTTACTTCTTTCACTGATATCTGATCTCACTCTGATCCTGGAGCTCTGATACCAATTGTTGATTAATTTCTCTTATTGAGATTCAGAGATTGATCGTAAAAGTAAAAGAAGACTCGATTTGTTCACCCAGTTCGTGATAAATCACTACGTCTGGGGTGGATCAAACTTTGATCCACAATTCATTATAAGAAAACTCAAACTACAATCAACACGACGTTTCTAACTTGTCCGTGTTTTAAGAATTGCAGGAACAAACAGTATTGAAGAAGGAGAAAGCTAGAAAGACTGAGAACCAACTCTTAATCGCGAAGCTCGATGGTTCTGTTGACACAAAGACGAATACTCGAAACTCTCTGTCGATTCAACCACGAGATAAGCTTCTTTCACTCTCGTGTTGCTTATCTTTCTCTTACTCGATTCATCGAGTAACTTCTTCTCTTCTTGCTCTGTTTCTTGTTCTTACTCTGTTTTCTTCTGTTTTTCAGGTGTTGAGGGAGGAAGACGAAGAGCGTCTGTATTTAACATAATACAGACGCGGCAATGGGCTTGGCCCAACTTCATTTCGCTTTTGGCCCAAGCAGCTCAATCATTAACAATTGAGAATGGCCCAACATGGACCCAAACGACTACGGCCTGTGAAAAAGGCCTGGTCAACAGTCCACAAAACTCCACCTTGACCGCCTTTTGACAGAACCCTAGTAACTCGGACCTTTGCTCTTCTCTCTTTTCTTGTCTTAACACCAGAATACCAAGCGGCGATGCTCTGAAAGAAGAAAAAATCTCATGAAGCTCTTGGCGGATAAGAGCCAGATTCACCGATGTTTCCTTGTCCTTGTGCACTAGTTATCGTCGTTTCCCAAGTCATTAGGTTTTTTCGGAGAGCCTGATTTTTCTTATCACACAAGATGCTCTGTAACTTTGGATCTACTTTGCAGAAGAAAAAGCAACATCTGTTTTTTTTAACTATATGCTTCACAGTGAGGATTTCGTTGCAATGATTGCATCAAATTGGTTTTCTCTCAACATTGTGGGAGTAAAACACTGCAGGGTCTCAAAAAGGCCATTTGTGACTTCAGTAGATTGAACTTCTCGAACATTGAACTCAGGGCAGAAGAAGCTTATGACAGGCTCTTACTGTGTCAGAATAACCTTCTTAACTCCCCTTCACTGCAATCTGCTGTTAATGTTGAAGAAGCACAAAAGTTATGGTTAGTTCTTTCAAAAGCGGAAGTGGCATATCTAAAACAGAGAGCACGTCTAAACTGGCTCAGAGAGGGTGATTGCTGCTCACGGTATTTTCACAAGATCATCAACATGAGAAAAAGTCAGAACTAAATAAACTTCCTCCTAGATGCTGCGGGTAACAGAGTTGACTCCCGATATCGAATGCACAATCTCTGTGTGGATTACTACACACATTTGCTTGCCTCAGATATTTTACCTTGTTAGTTCGTGTCTTATGGTATCGATTCATTGTTGAGCTTCTCTTGCACAATAGCTCAAAAAGAAACAATGAGCGTAACTTTCATAAACCAGGAGATAAAAGAGGTTTTATTTTTACTGCATAGAATTAAAACTAGTGGATCTGATGGTTACACGATGGAGTTCTTCATCACTACTTGGTCAGTCGTTGGTACAGAAGTTACTGTAGCTATTCAAGAATTTTTCTCCTCTGGAAAGTTGCTGAAGAGCTGGACTGAAACAAACTTAGTACTTATACCCAAAACGCAAAATGCTTCATTTCCAGGAGACTTCAGGCCAATTTCTTGCTTAAATACGCTATACAAAGTAATTTCCAAGATGCTGGCTAATAGGCTGCTTCCGGAGGTGGTTTCAAACACGCAATCTGCGTTTATCCCAGGAAGACTGCTTGCAGAAAACGTGTTGCTGGCAACTGAGCTGGTCCAGGCCTATAACAGACAATCTATTTCACGCCGAGGGATGTTGGAAGTCAACCTATAGAAAGCGCTTGACTCAGTACGATGGGTTCGTCATTGCAACTCTGAGAGGTGTAAATCTGCCAACAAATTTCATATCTTGGATTTCAGAATGCCTTACTACTCCTTCATTCTCGGTGGTGGTAAATGGTTCAACAGGCGGCTTCTTTAAGAGTAGCAAGGGGCTAAGGCAAGGAGACCCTACATCTCCTTATCTATTTGTGTTGGTAATGAAGGTCTTTTTGAAATTCATTTCATCTAGATACTCCTCTAGTTATATCATCCTCTAGGCAAAGAGCTTTTGTATAAAATTCATTGGATTGTAACCTAACTCATTATTTCTTAATCAAAGTTATCCGCTTAGCAAAAAAAAAGGGTTTGAACTCAGGTACATACTATTACGGCTAACTGGCACAATTTAAACCAATATCAATCTTAATTGTTAAGGCAACTTTTTGTAAATTTGTAAAGAAACCCTACTTTATTATTGCATTATATTTTTGTCTCCACTAAAAATTAACTCTAAATTTTTTTAGTATTCGTTTTTTTGCCCAGTCACTAGACTATATTTGCGTTGGCTCTCTCAAATATTGATTAAGTAAGTACGTTCCCATGTAAATACTAATTTCATTGCTAGTAATCTTTCTAGGACTTTTCCTTCATTTCTTCGTTTATTTTTAAAATTTAGAACATCTCCAATGAAATTTCTTAAGAGAAACTTTTATCAATTAATAGTATTTAATTAAAGTAAAAATAGGTACAAATTTGTAGAACCGGTTTTTAACGAGGAGATTAAGAAATATTAAGAGAGGTGATGTAGGATTTTGTGCTTAAAAAAAAAAGTTGGCCGTCGCGTTAAAACATTTCTCATTTGTGTCTTCGAGAAAAAATATTTCATTTCATGAGGGCGATCTTTGATATTTCTTCTTTCACGACTCGATGGCGTCTTTCGATGAAGCATCTCCTGGAAACGCTAAGTCCGGTGAAAAGATTTTCAGAACCAAGTGTGCTCAGTGTCACACCGTTGAAAAAGGTGCCGGTCACAATTTGTCTGAAGTGATCATCAGATTGGACCTCCGAGACAGAGTTTCATTAGCTTGGCGATGGAATCAATTTGTTTGAAGCCTTTATTTTACGTAAGGTTTACGAAGAGTACACTCAATCAATTTTGTAAAAGAAGAGTACTTTTTCGAATTCGATTCGGTGTAACTTGCTCGAAGACATCTGATTATCAAGGTACTGTCTTTGTTGCGATTTCTCATCCGGGATTAATGAGTTTTGGCGATCATCTAGTTAATTACTTTAGCTTGGCCTCTGTTTCGAAAATTCAATCAGTGTTACGTAGGGTTCTGTTTAATCAACTGAAACTGTTGAATCTTTTTGGGGATTTCAGATTTCCAGAGTTATGCAAGACCTTTGCGTCTCTTACCAGCAGAAGAAGTGAAGGTTCCTAAAGAGAATACATCTTTCACTGTGAGCCAATCTCGATCCCTTTATAAGGTTAAGCTACAGACAAGTAATTTGTTGGGTTTAGGGATTAGCAATTTGAATGCTAGGGTTCTTATATGCTTGATAGACAAAAAAGGCGATTCTATATTACAATCAAAACCTGCAAATTTGTCAAGCAATGAATCATCTTTGAATCCAGAAGTTGCGGTGAATGGTGAAACTCCATGTTCCAGAGAAGCGTTGTTGATGAATTTACATTTGAAGGACCAGAACTTGGCAAAATTAGAGCTTTTTAGATCAGTCTAAGTCTGGTTAGTTTCATTGACATAGAACTTGATTTAGTACACAAATTTGTGATAGTACAAATCTTACTGAACTGTAAGTGAGAAACCATAGGTATCTGATTCTTTTTGTAGATATAAATGAAAATAGGCAAAAGAGTATGTAGTTGGAACTTGTGGATTTACAATACAATAGCATATTGTCTTCACAATCACAATCAGCTCACACCTAATGTAATGTATTAAAAGAGTTCACTTGTGATTCATTTGGCAATGCAATATAACATTCACTTGTGATTTGCAAATTATTTTTATCTTTTTTCAATAGGATTCTACTATTTAAACCTAAAGAAATTAAAACTTTTACTAGAGTTCTTATTTAAAAAATTATTTATATTAAAATAATGTTAACAATTTCTAATGGGGTATAATAAAACCATCTCATTGGGTTCTTACGAGGAGTTCTTAGTAATTTAAAATATAAAAAAATTAAAAAATTATGAGAGAGAATAAATTGAATATAAATATAATACACACACATTGCTCTATTCAAACCAAGTAAGATCTAGTAAGAGAGTGATAGAGAGCTTCCATGGAAACCAAACTCTTCTTACATTTGTTTCTTCTCACCATTACAGCTTGTTCCATCTTCTTCTTCACTTCCACTCATTTCTCTCACACACCGAAGCTTTTCGACTGCGCTAACTCTTCCTCTTCACCTCTTTGTGCCTCAAGAAACTTCCTTTTCAACAAACAAACTCGACCCATTTGTAAAACCAATCCTAAATCTAAACCAAAGACACCAAAACATGACCATGTGTTTGATACACCAAACCATCCTCTTGATCCACTTACATTGATGGAGATTCACAAAGTCAAATCAATCCTTTCTTCTCACGCGCTCTTCAACACCAGTGCACTACACGCGCTTCATTCTGTTGTTATTGAAGAGCCGGAAAAGAATCTAGTTCGAAAATGGAGAAAAGGAAATTCACTTCCACAGAGAAAAGCTTCTGTGATCGCACGTGTTGGTGGCGAGTCTCACGTGCTTACTGTTGACTTATCCAATGGTTATGTTGATTTAGTCGATAGTCCGGTTCGTGCTTCCGGTTATCCGGTTATGACGTTGGAAGAGATGGATTACGCCACGTGGGCACCGTTCACAAATGTGGATTTCAACCGTACGATTCTTTCTCGTGGAGTTAATCTAACGGACGTGATTTGCTTCCCTATCTCAAGTGGTTGGTTTGGTAATAAAGAAGAAACCTCGAGGTTGATTAAAATTCAATGTTTTGTCACTCAAGGTACGGCTAATTTCTATATGCGACCTATCGAAGGTTTGACTCTTTTATTTGATTTAGACACTAAGCAAATACTAGAGATAACCGATTCCGGTCGGGAAATTCCTATACCCGGTTCAACCAATACCGAATACCGATTCTCGAATCTCAAGAACCAGGACAAAACCCAAATTCTCAACCCAATTTCAATGGAGCAGCCACGTGGTCCAAACTTCGTAATCGAAGATAACCATTTAGTAAAATGGGCAAATTGGGAATTTCACCTTAAACCGCATCCGAGAGCCGGTTTAATTATATCTCAAGTTAAGGTACACGATTCAGATATACAAGAGACACGTGAAGTGATGTACAAAGGGTTCGTGTCGGAGCTATTTGTACCGTACATGGATCCATCGGAAGCTTGGTACTTTAAGACTTACATGGACGCAGGTGAGTATGGGTTCGGGTTACAAGCCATGCCACTCGAGCCGCTTAACGATTGTCCAAGAAACGCCGTTTATATGGACGGAATATTCGCTGCGGCTGACGGAACGCCGTTTGTGAGAGAGAATATGATTTGTGTGTTTGAGAGTTATGCCGGAGATATTGCTTGGCGTCACTCCGAGAATCCCGTTACTGGCATGCCGGTAAGTCCGTTACTTTATTACTTTTTTGTTTATTTAAATATATGAAAAGTATTTGTGTTATTAAAATTTACATTGTCCAAAAAGTCTGGATTTGCACTAACAACTTCAAATATTTTACAAACTTTGAATTAAATTCATTAACAATTTTTTACTAACCACGTGTTAGTTAAAATCTATAAATGTCCAAAGCCACATTTTATGCTTACTAGAATAACATTAAAATTCACAATTTTATAAAAACAGCAAAATTTTATAATATTATAAAATTCATGAACTTCAACTTCAAAATCAAATAAGTAAATTGACCTATGAACCTTTATATTATTTGAAATTTTTTCATCGCATCTCTTCACACTTAAGTTTACACCGCGTGAAGTTTGTGAGATTGGATATCCATGAATTATCCACATTTGACTATAATTGGCCGACCTATTAGCCAAGTAGGCGGTAAGACTCAATCTTTGGTTGTGAAAGTACGTCTGCCTTTAGTAGACTTAGCACCTGTTACTAGCTTAAATGCCACATGAAAATGATTTGAGTTTAAGTGGCAAATCATATGTTATTCAAACAAGAATTTCTAAATATAATCCAAAAGCATATGTTATTGAACTAGTGATTTATAAAAACACAATCAAATCTACTATTATTGAACAAATTTGCGGGTCTAATTTTATGTAATTCTATGGGATTATAGAATTATTTAGATGATTTTCCTCGTTCAAAACAAAAAAAATCCAAATCTCATAGTTTGATGTGGAGTTTTAGAGGATTTTGTCACAAATCATGAGAATTTCCATGTATTCATTTAATATCATTTGAAATTTTATAAAATTCAAATCATTCACAATCACTTAAAATCAATGTTTCAATACACTCCCTAAATTTATAGTATAAGATTAATTACTATTTTATTTATTGTAGCCATTAAGGGAAGTGAGACCAAAGGTGACGCTTGTGGTTCGAATGGTAGCCTCAGTGGGGAACTACGATTACATAATTGATTACGAGTTCCAAACTGACGGGCTTATGAGAGCTAAGGTACTTTCAATATCTAACTTTATATGTTATCTTCCTCAAAAATGTGGAAATGTTAAATCTTTTGTACGATGGAGGACAGGTTGGGCTTAGTGGAATATTAATGGTGAAAGGCACAACATACGAAAACAAAAACCAAGTGAAGAAAGACAAAGAAGGTAATGAAGAAGAGCTCTATGGGACACTAATGTCTGAAAATGTAATCGGAGTAATTCACGACCATTTTGTCACTTTCTATCTTGATCTCGATGTCGATGGACCGGACAATTCCTTTGTTAAAGTGAACCTTAAGAGACAAGAGACTGAGCCAGGTGAGTCACCGAGGAAGAGTTACATGAAAGTGGTAAGGAACACTGCGAAAACCGAAAAGGAAGGGCAGATTAAGCTTGGCTTGTATGACCCGACTGAATTCCATGTCGTTAGTTCTGGTAAAACCACTCGGGTTGGTAACCCGACTGGTTACAAGGTTGTGCCTAGAGCCACAGCTGCTAGTTTGCTTGACCATGAAGATCCACCACAGAAGAGAGGAGCTTTTACTAATAACCAAATTTGGGTCACTCCTTACAATAAGTCCGAGCAATGGGCTGGTGGTTTGTTTACTTACCAAAGCCATGGAGATGACACTCTTGCTGTTTGGTCCGACAGGTAATAACTTGGAAAAAATACTCTTTTTATTAATATAGTCATAATGACTGAAGCGACCCATAAACCTTATATAGTAGTTGACAAATCCCACATTTATATTTGGTAAATGTAAAATATTCTAGTAATCTATATTTGGTGTGATGTAGGGATAGAGACATAGAGAATAAGGACATTGTGGTGTGGTACACGCTTGGGTTTCATCACATTCCATGTCAAGAAGATTTTCCGATAATGCCAACGGTTTCTTCGAGTTTCGATTTGAAGCCTGTAAATTTCTTTGAGCGAAATCCAATCCTTATGGCCACTCCAATCTTCGAACATGACCTTCCGGTTTGCGAAGCCGAATCTGTTTCTGCTTAAGAAGAATTAAGAACCAACGAAAGAATTATTCAAAGATCTTATTTCTGTGAAAAAACTATACCTGAAGATTGGCCTTAGTTTACTTTTAGGCTCTCTAGGATTTATTTTCCTGTGTAAAATTTACAATTCCATGAAGTTTCGATAATGCTGTCTATACCTAAATCACTTATATGTTGAATCTATAGACTTCATGAATCTTTTGTGCATTCATTGTACTTCATACTAGAAAGCTATCTAGCTACATTAAGTTCATCCAATTATACTTTATATATAAAAAATAGTTCATCTCCCCCGTAGTTATGAAAAATTGTACAGTAGATATCGCACATTAAAGGGTTCTCGGAGTGACACATGTTTGATTATCAACATTTCCGTCGTGAAAAGATAAGATTCCGTATGATTGGTGTAAATGACATATTATCTCTCCATTTAGCATGCCTTAGATGATATTTTTGGGTGATTGTATCGTAGATGATTTTGTCTTTCTCTTTGTAATGTGAAGTGACGTTAAGTTTGAACTCACTCACTCAATTTCTCCAACTTTTTCAATTCTTTTTTTCTTTTATGTTTTCATTTCGTATATTTATTTTTATAAAAACATTTCATATAGCATAAACCAATATTTAACATATTGTCATTCCACTAAATTTAGATTATCTTTTTGGGTAAGATTTTTATAAAAATTGTTAGATTAACTTATAATTAGAAAATTCTATACAAAATACAAAAGTAAAATCTGTCTTCATTGTTCAAAATGTTGTGTTTGACTGATAAGAGACAAGTCTGAGGCGTTAACATGCTCACAAGTTTTATCCTCCAACACTCGAAATCTAAATTACAATATTTTCAGACATTTCTATATGGATATAGGTTCATGCTAGCGGCTCATTTATATACCTGAAGGTAATGGTATATCTCTGGGCTGCACTATTGGTATATTGCGTTTTTGACGAGTTTTAACTCTTGCTTTCTATGGTTTTTCGAGTATTTTGTAGTCATTTTAGAGTCTTTCAAATCGAAATGAACTAGGATGGACTGTGACATTCAAAGCATGGAATCAGACAAAATTGATCAAAATTGGAGGATTTTACAAGCTTAGACCGATTGGTATACACATTGACCGATCGATCATATATTAAAGAAGAACGTTCGATCATCGTATCGACCAACTTCTCGTGGCGGTTCGTTATGACCCCCAATACCAATCAAAACTCTACTAGATTGATCGGTCCGACTATAAAAGAAAAGCACGTGTCGAACAGAAGATCGACTAGACTGCCGAAGACTAATTAGTCTCCACTTGAAGCTGTCGACATGAATTCACGGGATCAATAGATCCACATTTAGATCTATCGATCTGATCTGGTTATGCGAAAAAACTTGGATTTTAAAATTGA
>JAKUCM010006061.1:0-58340 GCA_023374145.1 Lepidium sativum
GGAGTGGCGTCTTATCACAGCAATTTCAGCGAAGCAATTGAACTTAAGATTAAACCTTCTAGCATGGTGCAGTCTTACTATTCAGATTGGTGGCAAGCAGCAAACAACATTAACTTAGGGCATTGAATCTAGGACAAAATTCAGCAAGCTTGCAAGGCGAAATCATCATGGTCCCCAATTATTAACTAGACACGAGCCTAAAATGAATGCAAACTACATGACACTCTGTTTTTGTGTTTTTCGAAAGTTTTAACGATTTTTTTTTATGACATACGTGTAATGCAATGTAAGATATAGATGCATGAAAAGCAAAATAAGAACAAAGAAAACATGATCAAATGAAATCCTTCCCCAGACTTAAATCACACAGTCCCTTGTAAGGCTACCGAGCTTGTCAACTACAGATTTCACCGTGTTGGCGTTCCACTTCCCGATCTTTAAGAGGAGATTGATTCTGCTGTGCGCCTCCTGTAGTCCTTTGGGCATTTTGGGGTCTACATAGGGCTCAAAATAGTAGCAATCCGGCTCAGCGACACTTGGTGTAGGCGCTTCTGGTGCCTCTTCCCGTCGGCTTACTCGCGTTCTACCTGCAGTTATGAGACTTGAGGGCGGTAAGACGGCAATGTTGCACTCAAGTGCTACTTGAGTGCACTCGACATTCGGGAGCTGTATTAGTGAGTCTGAGCTCTCCCCGGGTAGAATAAACCTATACAGCCAAGCGCCTCGCGTTGTCCCCCTCTTTAGTACCTTGTGCTGAATGAAGTACGTCATGTCGAGGTATTCTATGGGTATTGAGTCTCTTGATCTTATGTTGACGCATGCAGCTTCCAGAATCCTTGTCACTATGCCTCCTACACAGATAGAAGCGTTTGCCTTGGACTTCAATGCCCTCGCCCAGACTTTATAGCTGATTAGCTGCTTCATTAGAACCCGGGTAAATCCGTTCTTGTTGCGGTTCCCTTCATACCGCATTCCGTGGTTGAAGCTGTTCAGTATTACCAGGAGTACTTCATCTTTCATCTCGAGTTCAGGACGTCGCACATTGCCGAACTCGTGCCTTGCAAAACAAGAAGTCCCGATGATCTTGTGGAAGTATCGAATGATGGGGCTCCGAATTTCGAAGCTTTTACTAGAAGAGGCGTTGTACTCCTCTAGAGTACCAATAACTTTCCAGAGCATTTTTAGCTCCTCATCATTGAAATCGGTGGCACGACCGTTTGATGGAGGAAGAGCGAAGAGCTGCTCGAACTGTGTTGCAGAGAAGGAGTACCTTCTACCGTTTACAGTGAATGTTAGCGTTCCAAACCCATCAATACTCTTCAGCCTTTCCTCATCGTCTAAGTAATCACGCAGTTCAACCGATGCTAGGAATTTAATTGTTTCCGCGACATATATCTTTCTGGGGTACGAGACGAACTGTGTTAACCCTACGTTCCAAAGCATCTGGTCAACGTCTCTGGCAATTCCCAATAGCATCATCGTTTCACGGTGAAAGTAACGGGTAGACGCTACATGTATCTGTTTGAGATCCTTGAACGCCTGCTTGTGTGGTATATTCTGATACAGGCTTTCGTTTCCCCAGTCGTCTTTTTCACTTTCATCAGTACTGGATTCGTCATTAATTTCCACCGCGCGGTCCGCCTGCCTGTTTTCTCTCATGACCTCTTTACCGCTACGTCTACTAGTCCGGCAGATTAATTGCGAGACTTTTGAATCCGAATCCTCGTAATTCAAATTGATAGGCGAATCAACGAGCGATGGAATACTTTTGCGCCTCAAAGATCCTTCACCTGATCTCCTCATACTGTGTGTAGCAACTGAAATCGATAACACCAAATTCAACCCTTAGTGAGCTTGAGTTAAACTCGCAATATGATATATATATATATAAAAGAAATTATACAAATATGATATATAAACATAATATGTAATATATAGTATAGTATATAATGTATAAATTATATAATATTAAGAGTGCTTGTGAAGGGTGTTTTGGCTGCGTTTCAAGGCACGTGACGGCTGGAAGAGAGGAACCCGAGTGTGATGACTGTGTGAGCTCGAGTGTGCCGGCTGGTGCGTGACAGCGTGTGCGGCTGCGAGGCATGTGCGCGATTCGAGAGTGAGCTCGAGTGTGGCGGCTACGTAGCGTGCAGGTGCGTGAGCTCGAGTGTCGGAGATCGATCTTGGTCGAGTTGTGAGGCGCATGACGGCGGGTGCGTGACGGCGTGAACTAGACTCGAGCGTGAGTGTGTGTGACTGGCGGGACTATTGGGACTCGAGCGTGAGGGTGCGTGAGCTCGAGTGTGAGCTCGGCTGCGGAGACTCGTGAGTGCGACTCAAGCGTGATGGCTGCGGAGACTCGAGCATGACTAGCAGGGCTCGGGCGTGACTGGAGCGTGAGATCGAGTGTGAGTGGAGCGTGAGTGGTGGGACTGTCGGGATTCGAGCGTGAAGGTGCGTGAGCTCGAGCGTAAGCTCGAGTGTGAGCTCGGCTGCAGAGTCTCGACGATGCCCTGGTACTCGAGTCCTGAATATCAAATATTAAACTAGGTGCAAAAATGAAGTAAAATAAAAATGTAAGAGCTTAATTAGGATATGTTCAAGGATCGGCAGAGGATTGCCTCCCAAGTGCGCTTTTTAAAGTCACTGAGCTTGACTTTTACTACTTCAAGGTTCAATTGGTTCATCGAGAGAAACCAAGGTTCTCTCGCGGATAGCTTCATCACCTCGATACTGCTTGACTCTTTGGCCATTCACTGTGAAATTGTTTCCTTCCCCGTTGATCAGTGTAATAGCTCCATATGGGAGAACTTCTTTCACTCGGAATGGACCTGACCATTTTGACTTCAACTTTCTAGGGAACAATTTTAGCCTCGAGTTAAACTGTAACACTTGGTCGCCTGGAGTGATTTTCTTGTGTGCAATCTTCTTGTCGTGGATGGGTTTTGTCTTTTCCTTGTACAATTTTGAGCTCTCGTAGGCTTCAAGTCTGTAGGTTTAGGACCCTTTTCTCTTGAGCAGTTTGGAGATCAAAATTTATGAACCTTGTAGCCCACAGTGCCTTGTACTCTATCTCAATAGGCAGATGACATGATTTACCATACAGAAGCTGAAATGGTGTCCTTCCAATTGGTGTCTTGAAAGCTCTTCTGTAAGCCCACATGACGTCGTCCAACTTCACTGCCCAATCATGTTTTGACACCCCAACAACTCGAGCTAAAATAGCCTTGATCTGCTTGTTTGAAACCTCCACCTGACCACTAGTTTGTGGATGATAAGGCGTAGGTACCTTATGCTTAACTCCATTTTTCTTCAGCAGGTTCTCAAACACTTTGTTGATAAAGTGGGAGCCTCCATCACTTATTACAACACGAAGCACACCAAATCTGGGGAAAATGATGCTCTTGAACAGCTTGATGACGACTCTAGCATCATTAGTCGGACTTGCCACAACTTCTACCCACTTCGAGACGTAGTCCACTGTAACGAGAATGTAGCGATTCCCATGAGATGGTGGATTGAAAGGCCTCATGAAGTCGATTCCCCAGCAGTCAAATATCTCAACTTCTAGAATTGGGTTCTGTGGCATCTCGTTCCTTCTGCTGATACTACCCATTCTCTGACATGGATCACACTTGGAGATGAAATCCTGAGTGTCCCTGAACACTGTCGGCCACCATAACCCTGATTGCAAAATCTTCTGGACTGTCTTGAACGTTGCAAAATGTCCACCATAAGCAGACCCATGACAATGCTCCAGAACACCCTGAACCTCTTCTTCTGTTATGCACCTTCTGAATAAACCATCTGCTCCTTTCTTGTATAAGTATGGTTCATCCCAGAAGTAGTGGTTGACGTCTCTGAAAAACTTCTTCCTCTGATAGGCGTCCAAACAGTTAGGCACTTCACTCACGACTAAGTAATTGACCAAATCCGCATACCAAGGTAGAGTGGATCCAACTAGCTTCTTGTTGATTTGAGAACAAATCTCTTCTGCTCTAAGAGTCATGAGTTGCTCTTATGGCATTGAGTCATCAATAGGGGTCGAGTTCTCTATCATCATTCGTGACAGGTGATCTGCAACTCCATTTTCCACTCTAGGTTTGTCCACAATCTCTAAATCAAACTCTTGCAGCAGCAGTATCCATCTCAGTAGTCTCGGCTTGGCGTCTTTTTTGAACTCGACCTCCTTGCATAGTAGGCTCTTCAGGGGCCTTGCAATTTTGGAGAAATCTTTGATGAATCTTCTGTAGAACCCCGCATGACCCAGAAAACTTCGAATATCCTTCACTGTCTTGGGGGGTTGCAGTTGAGCCATGACTTCAATATTCGCCTTGTCAACCTCAATACCCCTCTCAGATATCTTGTGCCCCAACACTATACCTTCATGAACCATGAAGTGACATTTTTCCCAGTTGAGCACAAGGTTGGTATCCACGCACCTGCTAAGCACCCTACACAAATTTGACAAAAAAGAGGAGTAGGAAGAGCCATAGACGGAAAAATCGTCCATGAACACCTCAACTACATCGTCAATCAAATCCGAGAAAATAGAAGTCATACAGCGCTGAAACGTAGCAGGAGCATTGCATAACCCAAACGACATGCGTTTGTAAGCAAAAGTGCCATAAGGGCAGGTAAAAGTAGTTTTTTCCTGATCATCTAGGTGTATAGGGATTTGAAAGAACCCGCTGTACCCGTCAAGGAAACAGTAATACTTTTTACCAGACAACCTTTCAACCATCTAATCAATAAAAGGCAAAGGGAAATGGTCTTTCCTACTGGATGAATTCAGCCTCCTATAGTCTATACACATCATATGCCCCGTTATGGTTCTAGTGGGTCATTAGTTCATCCTTATCATTTTTAACCACTGTAATACCCTCTTTCTTAGGAACACAATGCACAGGCGAGACCCACTTACTGTCAGAGATTGGATATATGACATCAATGTCTAGCAACTTAAGTATCTCTTTTTTAACCACTTCTTTAAGGTTCGGGTTCAATGATGCGTCTGCATTTTACCACATTTTAGGGCCATTATTTAGCATGGTTTTGCATTCATACCTGCATTATTATCATTGTTTTAGGTCCTTTTACGCATAATTTGCATACTTAGTGTTGAGCATTGCATACATTGCATAAAGGGTATTTTTAGGCACTTTTTGGAGCTTATCATGAAGCATTTCAGACTACAAGAAGACCAATGGAAAATCGGCTGGCCTAGAGTTAAAGTTCAGGATGTGATCTAGAAGATTTGGCATATCTCCATGACACTCGAGCATGACACTCGACCACAATTGGTCGAGTGGATTTTCGAACCAGAACATTGACTTTTGACAAAGTTGATTTTTCTTTTGGGCTTTTTATAAAAAAGGCTCAATGGTACCCCTTTATGTGAAAAGGCAAAAGCCCAACTATTTTAGGTCTTTATCCATTTTGTTTTCTTAAAGAATTTTCTTTTTCTCTTTTCAAGGAATTTTCCATTTCTCTTTATAGAGAATTTTCCCTTTTTCTCTTTAAGTAATTTTCCTTTTTTTTTAAGACTTAAGATATTAATTGATCTATAAATTGTACTAGGATTTTCACTTTTAATATATCATTTTTTCCAGCAAAAATCGATCCTCTAAAAAGCAATATCGAATTCTCTTCTTTAAGTTTATGCAATTGATTTTCGATTCTGATTTTATGCTTTATTTCATGAATTCTGAGTAAGTTAATTTAGGGTTCTTGAGGAGAGGGTGAGATTAGGGGAAAACTTAGGGATTTCCAGATTTGTTTATGTTTGATTAAGGTTTTAGATCTCTTTAATGTAAAGGTTCTTAATGCTTGTTTCTTTGTGATCAATTGGAATTCGATTTCTTGGGGAATCACTTGAACATGCTTAGGTTGAGATAACTTCTCCTAGCTCAAGAGATTGATTGTCTAGGGTGTTATTAGGCTCTGTAAGGTCCATACTTAAAGCCTCTTGAACTTCCAATAGTTGGGCGAGAGTCAAGTCAGGTTGTTGTTCAAGAGGTCCCATTGCATGAGAATGAATGTGATTACTTTGTGATTCCTTGCTAAAAGGTCCTCTAAATAGGTTGATAAACAAGTTTGGAACCCCTAATCATTGATCCTTAACCTCGAGAACCCCTATTGAATTTTTGTGAATCTTAATACTCTGCTTTTAGGTTAAAACTCTGTTTTGCAATTTACTGTGTTTTATTACTGCTTTACTCGTGCTCCGTTTTTAGGTTATTTTAAAGTATTTCATTTTCACCTAGTTTAGACAACTACTCACTAAATCGAATCTGGCTTAGATTAGGACAAGTAGATTGTATCTTGATTGCTAGTTACTCTCCCAATAGGATTGACACCATACTGTCCTGCAATTGATTACATAAACAGTAGGGTATTTGAGAAAACACGCAAAACCTTGTTTATCAAATTGGCGCCGTTGCCGGCTGGGAAATTGATAGCTACAATTAGGAAAATCACTTTCCTGAGACTAAGTTTTATTACAATATTCTAAGCTCGTTTCTGGTTTTTCCTGCTTTCAGGAACACTCGATCACTTGATTTTTCTCCTGCTGCCAGAAAACTCGATAAGAACCCAGAAACACTCGACCAACACACTCGAGCACCACCTGCTCGAGTGTTATTCCAGCCAGAAAACCCACTTGCATGAATACCAGATTCCGTGATAGTGAAGATCTCATCCCATACTCTGACAGAATAGACCGTTTGCCTCGTGAACACTTACGAGAACAACGGAACAGATTGAACGAGGAATACACGGATCAGGGGAACATGGAAGAACAAGTACAAGCCACTGAACTAGGAACCCGTCCTAGGAGAGTTAGACACATTGGATCTGGTGATGCTCCCAGTATTCACACTCAACACCATGACAATGTTCCATCAGCCATCGCCAACAACAACTTTGAGATTAAGAGTGGTATGATCTCCATGGTACAGAACAATATATTTCATGGTTTACCTTCTTAGGATCCGCTGGATCAGCTTGATGAGTTTGAAAGACTAACCAGTTTGACAAAGATAAATGGGGTTAGTGATGATGCTCTAAAACTGCGTCTGTTTCCTTTCTCTCTTGGAGACAAAGCACACCTATGGGAGAAACACTTGCCACAAGGGTCTAGTACATCTTGGGACGCCTGCAAACAAGCGTTTTTAGGAAAATTCTTCTCCAACTCCAGACCTGCGAAACTTCGCAACTCTATCTCTGGTTTCAAGCAAAACCATTCTGAGACATTCTCTAAGTTAGGCAAATTCTTCTCCAACTCCAGAACTGCGAAACTTCGCAACTCTATCTCTGGTTTCAAGCAAAACCATTCTGAGACATTCTCTGAGGCTTGGGAACGATTCAAGATGTACCAATTACAATGTCCTCATCATGAGTTCACTACTGAGTCACTTCTCAGCACTCTCTACAGAGGCGTCATTCGAAAGATACATATGTTACCAAACACAGCCAGCAATGGGTATTTTCTGAATAAGGATGACGATGATGGATGGGAATTGGTTGAGAATTTAGCACAAGCAGATGGCCAATACAGTGAAGACTATGATCGAACTCCTAGAGGCGTAACAGATTCATATATTGTTAGTAGGAAGGAGCTCAAAACCATACAAGAGAAACTGGATAAGTTACTCTCAGCTCAACATAAGCAAGTACACCATGCATGTGAATCTGAACGGGTTGAAGAAGACGATGATCAAGTTGAAGATGTCAGTTTCGTGCAGAATCAAAGAAACAACTACAGACCCTACAACAACTACAAACCCAACCTTAACCTCTCCTACAGAAACACAAACGTAGCAAATCTAAACGATCAGGTGTACCCACCCAAACCACAACCCAAACCATTTATACCCAAAGAGCAATACCAACAAACACACCACCAACACCCACCTGGATACGAACCATACACACAACCACCCCAACAAACACCTGAAGTAATGGACATCTTGCAGCAGATACTAAAGGGACAGACAGCCACTGCTTCCGAATTAACAAGGAAATTTGCTGAGGTACACACTAAGATAGATGCTTCACATAATGACCTCAACTGCAAGTTTGAGATTCTTAATGCCCGTCTCAAGTATGTGGAAAATCAGCAAGAATCCTCATCCACTGTAAAACAAACTGGACAACTACCTCGAAAAGCTGTTCAAAACCCTAAGGAGTATCACACCAACGCCATTACACTCCGTAGTGGCCGTGAATTGCTAATCCGTGCTGAAAAGGCAAACAACACTGAGGACAGTGTCCTTCAGGAAGGGGAGGATAATTTGGTCAAAGAACAGACAGAAATCAGCACAGAACAGCCGAAACCTCCGACGCTCGACCAAGATGCTCGAGCACCACCTGCTCGAGTGTCGGAACCGCAGCTCAAAAACACAACTGACTTGCAGAAAGACCCAAAACCATTCGCTCCACCTCCTTTCAAACCACAGCTTCCTTACCCACAGAGATTCAAAAAGGATGTTGCAGACAAGTACAAAGCTCTCTTTTAAAAACAGATGAAGGACGTTGAGGTAAAAATACCAATTCTGGATGCCTTTATGCTAATGCCCCCTTATCAAAAGTTTTTGAAGGATGCAGTCAAAGAAAAAACACAAGAAGTTAAAGGGATGGTTGTGCTAACACATGAGGTCAGTGCTATTATACAAAGAAAAGTTGTGCCTAAAAAACTTGATGATCCAGGAACATTTACAATCCCATGCTCGTTGGGACCTCTCACATTTAGGAATTGTTTGTGTGATTTAGGGGCATTGATCAACTTGATGCCACTAACAGTCGCCAAACGATTGGGGTTCGACAAGTACAAATCCTGTAAGATATCCTTGGTACTAGCTAACAGATCGATTAGGATTCCACATGGAATTCTGGAAGACCTACCAGTTCGGGTTGGAGGAGTAGAAATCCCCACGGATCTCGTTGTTCTCGATATGGGAGAAGAACCTAAGGACCCCTTATTGTTCGGTAGGCCTTTCTTGGCCACTGCAGGAGCTGTGATCAATGTGCCAAAAGGAGAGATTGAACTTAATCTGGGGAAAAATTTCAAGATGACTTTCAGCATCAGCGATATAATGAGAAAACCGACTATTGAGGGTCAGCTGTTCGTGGTAAAAGAAATAGATGATCTTTCAAAGGATCTGTTTGGGGAATTGGTAGAAAAAGATCACCTTGGTACTGCTTTGATAAAAGACGGTTGTGATGGGTACAAATACGAGGAAACTGAGGTCTACAAAAACCTATTGGACTCTTGCAAACCACTGAAAACTGAAAAACAGTTTGAGGCACTACACTCGACCTTAACACTCGAGCAATTAGAGATCGAGTGTCCCGATTTGGTCTCAGAAAACCAACACTCGACCACAACACTCGAGCACACAGAGGTCGAGCATCAGACCTCTGACGACTGGTCGGAGCTCAAATCACCAAAAGTGGAACTTAAACCACTCCCCTCCGGGCTCAGGTACGCGTTTCTTGGATCTAACTCGACTTATCCAGTAATAGTGAATAATGCATTGACTGATGATGAGTTAGATATGTTGCTTTCTGAATTAAGACGGTTTAGAAAGCCCTAGGATGTTCACTATCTGACATTAAAGGGATCTCCCCTGACTTGTGCACACATAGAATTTACCTTGAAAATGAATCTTACTCTAGTAGGGAACCTCAAAGGAGATTAAATCCAAATTTGAAGGAGGTTGTTAAAAAGGAAATTTTGAAACTGTTAAGTGCTGATATAATTTACCCTATTTCGGATAGCAAATGGGTATCTCATGTGCATTGTGTGCCTAAAAAGGGAGGGGTCACTGTCATTAGGAATGAGAATAATGATTTAATTCCAACTAGAACTGTTACAGGGCATAGGATGTGTATTGATTTTAGGAAATTGAATTTTGCATCTAGGAAAGATCATTATCTTTTGCCATTCATCAATCAGATGCTAGAAAGGTTGGCTAATCACTCCTATTACTGTTTCCTTGATGAATATAGTGGATTTTTCTCAATCCCTATGCATCCAAATGACCAGGAAAAGACAACCTTTACTTGCCCCTATGACACATTTGCATATAGGAGAATGTCATTTGGTCTTTGTAATGCACCTGCTACTTTTCAACGTTGCATGACTTCGATATTTTTAGATCTGATTGAGGAGATGGTTGAAGTATTCATGGACGATTTTTCTGTCTATGGCTCTTCCTTCTCCTCCTGTTTGTCGAACTTGTGCATGGTTTTATCTAGGTGTGTGGAGACAGATCTTGTGCTTAATTGGGAAAAATGCCACTTCATGGTAAGAGAAGGCATCGTTCTGGGTCATAAGATTTCAAAAAAGGGTATCAAAGTCAATAAAGCCAAAATAGAGGCAATGGTTCAGCTTCAGCCTCCCAAAACAGTTAAAGACATTAGGAGTTTCTTGGGTCATGCAGGATTTTATTGGCGTTTCATTGATGTGTCTGCATTTTACCACATTTTAGGGCCATTATTTAGCATGTTTTGCATTAATACTTGCATTATTATCATTATTTTAGGTTCTTTTAGGCATAATTTGCATATTTAGTGTTTAGCATTGCATACATTGCATAAAAGGGTATTTTTAGGCACTTTTTGGAGCTTATCATGAAGTATTTCGGACTACAAGAAGACCAATGGAAAATCGGATGGCCTAGAGTTAAAGTTCAGGATGTGATCTAGAAGATTTGGCATATCTCCATGACACTCGAGCATGACACTCGACCACACTTGGTCGAGTGGATTTTCGGACCAGAACGTTGACTTTTGACAGAGTTGACTTTTCTTTTGGGATTTTTGTGAAAAGGGCCCAATGATACCCCTTTATGTGAAAAGGCAAAAGCCCAACTATTTTAATCATTTTTCCATTTTGTTTTCTTAAGAAATTTTCTTTTTCTCTTTTCAAGGAATTTTCCATTTCTCTTTCTAGGGAATTTTCCCTTTTTCTCTTTAAATAATTTTTCCTTTTTTCTTTAAGACTTAAGATCTTTGATTGATCGATAAATTGTACTAGAATTTCCACTTTGAATATATCATACTTTCCAGCAATTTTCGATCCTCTAAAAAAGCAATATCGAATTCTCTTTTAAGTTTATGCAATTAGTTTTCGATTATGATTTTATGCTTTATTTCATGAATTCTAAGTAAGTTAATTTAGGGTTCTTGAGGAAAGGGTGAGATTAGGGGAAAACTTAGGGATTTCCAGATTTGTTTATGTTTGATTAAGGTTTTAGATCTCTTTAATTTAAGTGTTCTTAATGCTTGTTTCTTTCTGATCAATTGAAATTCGATCTATTGGTGATTCCCCCCCGAGAGGTGTTTGGAGAATCACTTGAACATGCTTAAGTTGAGATAACATCTCGTAGCTCAAGAGATTGATTGTCTAGGGTGTTATGAGGCTCTGTAAGGTCCATACTTAAAGCCTCTTGAACTTCCAATCGTTGGGCGAGAGTCAAGTCAGGTTGTTGTTCAAGAGAGGTCCCATTGCATGAGAATGAATGTGATTACTTAGTGATTCCTTGCTTTTAAGTCATCTAAATAGGTTGATAAACAAGTCTGGAACCCCTAGGAATACCCTAATCATTGATCCTTAACCTCGAGAACCCCTTTTCCTCTATTGATTTTTCGTGAATTTTAATACTCTGCTTTTAGATTAAAACTCTGTTTTGCAATTTACTCTGTTTTATTACTGCTTTGCTCGTGCTCTGTTTTTAGGTTATTTTAAGTATTTGATTTTCACCTAGTTTAGACAACTGCTCACTAATTCGAAACTCGCTTAGATTAGGATAAGTAGATTGCATCTTGATTGCTAGTTACTCTCCCAGTAGGATTGACACCATACTGTCCTGCAATTGATTACATAAACAGTAGGGTATTTGAAAACACCACACATAACCTGTTTATCAAATTGGCGTCGTTGCCACCTGGGTTCTAGTTAGCTATAATTAGGAAAATCACTTTCCTGAGACTAAGTTTTATTACAATATTCTAAGCTCGTTTCTGGTTTTTGTCTCCTTTCAGGAACACTCGATCGACAAGCTCGACCAACTAAGCTCGAGCTCCTTGATTTTTCTCCTGTTCCCAGAATGCTCGATCAGAACCCAGAAACACTCGACCAACACACTCGAGCACCACCTGCTCGAGTGTTATTCTAGACAACACAAAACCCACTTGCATGAATATCAGATCCCGTGGTAGAGAAGATCTCATCCCATACTCTGACAGAATAGACCGTTCACCCCGTGAACACTTACGAGAACAACAGAACATATTGAATGAGGAATACACGGATCAGATTAACATGGAAGAACAGGTACAAGTACTGAACTAGGAACCCATCCTAGGAGAGTTAGACACATTGGAGCTGGTGATGCTCCCAGTATTCACACTCAACGCCATGGCATTGTTCCACCAGCCATCACCAACAACAACTTTGAGATTAAGAGTGGTATAATCTCCATGGTACAGAAAAGCAAGTTTCATGGTTTACCTTCTGAGGATCCGCTGGATCATCTTGATAAGTTTGAAAGACTAACCAGTTTGACAAAGATAAATGAGGTTAGTGAGGATGCTCTAAAACTGTGACTGTTTCCTTTCTCTCTTGGAGACAAAGCACACTTATGGGAGAAACACTTGCCAAAAGGGTCTATTACATCTTCAGATGCCTGCAAACAAGCGTTTCTAGGCAAATTCTTCTCCAACTCCAGAACTGCAAAACTTCGCAACTCTATCTCTGGTTTCAAGCAAAACCATTCTGAGACATTCTCTAAGGCTTGGGAACGATTCAAGATGTACCAATCACAATGTCCTCATCATTGGTTCACTACTGAGTCACTTCTCAGCACTCTCTACAGAGGCGTTATTCCCAAGATACGTATGTTACTAGACACAGCCAACAATAGGAATTTTCTGAATAAGGATGTCCATGATGGATGGGAATTGGTTGAGAATTTAGCACAAGCAGATGGCCAATACAGTGAAGACTATGATCGAACTCCTAGAGGCGCAACAGATTTGGATAAGGTCAGTATGAAAGAGCTCAAAGCCATACAAGACAAACTCGACAAGTTACTCTCAGCTCACCATAAGCAAGTACACCATGTAAGTGAATCAGAACGGATTGAAGAAGACGATGATGAAGTTGAAGAGGTCAGTTTCGTGCAGAATCAAAGCAACAACTACAGACCCTACAACAGCTACAAACCCAACCCTAACCTCTCCTACAGAAACACAAACGTAGCAAATCCAAACGATCAGGTGTACCAACCCAAACCACAACCCAAACCATTTATACCCAAAGAGCAATACCAACAAACACACCACCAACCACCACCTGGATACGAACCTCACACACAACAATCCCAACAAAAACCTGAAGTAATGGACATCTTGCAGCAGATACTAAAGGAACAAACAGCCACTACTTCCGAATTAACAAGGAAATTTGCTGAGATACACACTAAGATAGATGCTTCACATAATGACCTGAACTGCAAATTTGAGACTCTTAATGCCTGTCTCAAGTATGTGGAGAATCAGCAAGGATCCTCATCCACTATAAAACAAACTGGACAACTACCTCGAAAAGCTGTTCAAAACCCTAAGGAGTATCACGCCAACGCCATTACACTTCGTAGTAGCCGTGTCCTTCAGGAAGGGGAGGATGATTTGGTAGAAGAACAGACAGAAATCAGCATATAACAGCCGAAACCTCCGACGCTCGACCAAGACGCTCGAGCACCACCTGCTCGAGTGTCAGAACTGCAGCCGAAAAACACAACTGACTTGCAGAAAGACCCAAAACCATTCACTCCACCTCCTTTCAAACCACAACTTCCTTTCCCACAGAGATTCAAAAAGGATGTTGCAGACAAGTACAAAGCTCTTTTTGAAAAACAGTTGAGGGACGTTGAGGTAAAAATACAAATTCTGGATGCCTTTATGCTAATGCCCCCTTATCAAAAGTTTTTGAAGGATGCAGTCAAAGACAGAACACAAGAAGTTGAAGGAATGGTTGTGCTAACACATGAGGTCAGTGCTATTATACAAAGAAAAGTTGTGCCTAAAAAACTTGATGATCGAGGAACATTCACAATCCCATGCTCGTTGGGACCGCTCACATTTAGGAGTTGCTTGTGTGATTTAGGGGCATCAATCAGCTTGATGCCACTAACAGTCGCCAAACAATTAGGGTTTGACAAGTACAAATCCTGTAAGATATCCTTGGTACTAGCTGATAGATCGGTTAGGATCCCACATGGAATTCTGGAAGACTTACCAATTCGGGTTGGAGGAGTAGAATTCCCCACGGATTTCGTTGTTCTCGATATGAGAGAAGAACCTAAGGACCCCTTATTGTTCGGTAGGCCTTTCTTGGCCACTGCAGGAGCTGTGATTAATGTGCCAAAAGGAGAGATTGAACTTAATCTGGGGAAATATTTCAAGATGACTTTCAGCATCAGCGATATAATGAGAAAACTGACTATCGAGGGTCACCTATTCGTGGTACAAGAATAGATGATCTTTCAAAGGATTTTTTTGGGGAATTGGTAGAAAAAGATCACCTTGGTACTGCTTTGATAAAAGACGTTGTGTTGGGTATGTATACGAGGAAACTGAGGTCTACGAAAACCTATTGGACTCTTGCAAACCACTGAAGAGTGAAAAACAGTTCGAAGCATTACACTCGACCTTAACACTCGAGCAAGCAGAGCTCGAGTGTCCAAATTTGGTCTTAGAAAACCAACGCTCGACCACAACACTCGACTCTTCCAAGGTCGAGTCTCAGACCGCTGACGACTAGTCGGAGCTCAAATCACCAAAAGTGGAACTTAAACCACTCCCCTCCGGGCTCAGGTACGCGTTTCTTGGATCTAACTCGACTTATCCAGTAATAGTGAATAATGCATTGACTGATGATGAGTTAGATATGTTGCTTTATGAATTAAGACGGTTTAGAAAAGCCCTAGGATATTCACTGTCTGACATTAAAGGGATCTCCCCTGACTTGTGCACACATAGAATTCACCTTGAAAATGAATCTTACTCTAGCAGGGAACCTCAAAGGAGATTAAATATGAATTTGAAGGAGGTTGTTAAAAAGGAAATTTTGAAACTGTTAGATGCTCATATAATTTACCCTATTTCGGATAGCAAATGGGTATCTCCTGTGCAATATGTGCCAAAAAAGGGAGGGGTCACTGTCATTAGGAATGAGAATAATGATTTAATTCCAACTAGAACTGTTACATGGTATATGATGTGCATTGATTTTAGGAAATTGAATTCTGCATATAGGAAAAATCATTATCCTTTGCCATTCATCGATCAGATGCTAGAAAGGTTGGCTAATCACTCATATTACCGTTTCCTTGATGGATATAGTGGATTTCTCCAAATCCTTATACATCCAAATGACCAGGAAAAGACAACCTTTACTTGCCCCTATGGCACATTTACATATAGGAGAATGCCATTTGGTCTTTGTAATGCCCCTGCTACTTTTCAACGTCGCATGACTTCAATATTTTCAAATCTGATTGAGGAGATGTTGAGGTATTCATGGACGATTTTTCTGTCTATGGCTCTTCCTTCTCCTCCTGTTTGTCGAACTTGTGCAGGGTTTTATCTAGGTATGTTGAGACAGATCTTGTGCTTAATTGGGAAAAATGCCACTTCATGGTAAGAGAAGGCATCGTTCTGGGTCATAAGATTTCAGGAAAGGGTATCGAAGTCGATAAAGCCAAGATAAAGGTAATGGTTCAGCTGCAGCCTCCCAAAACAGTCAAAGACATTAGGAGTTCTTAGGTCATGCAGGATTTTATAGGCGTTTCAACAAGGACTTTTCAAAGACTGCTAGGCCCCTAACTCGTCTCCTTTGCAAAGAAGCAGATTTTGTCTTTGATGAAGAATGTCTCAAAGCTTTTCTAGAACTTAAGGAAGCCTTTGTAACAGCACCGATTGTCCAAGCACCTGACTGGAATCTCCCTTTTGAGATAATGTGTGATGATAGTGACTATGCTGTTGGAGCAGTTCTGGGACAGAAGAAGGATAGGAAACTCAATGTGATCTACTATGCTAGTATAACACTAGACGAAGCTCAGGTGAAATACGCCACTACGGAAAAGTAATTACTTGGGGTAGTATTCGCCTTTGAGAAATTTAGGTCCTATCGGGTTGGATCGAAGGTTGCTGTGCATACGGATCATGCAGCTCTAAGATACTTGATGAAAAAGAAGGATGCTAAGCCTAGACTACTTAGGTGGATTTTGCTGCTGCAAGAATTCGATATGGAGATAGTTGACAAACATGGGGTAGAAAACGGTGTTGCTGATCATCTATCTAGGATACAGGTGGAAGAAACTCTTCCAATGAACGATTCTATGCCTGAAGAACAATTGTTGAGTTTTTCCATCAAACACTCGATCAAAACGCTCGAGCACCACCTGCTCGAGTGTCAGGACCACAGTCAGAAAAGTTGTTTCTCGATCGGATCGAAACTTGTGGGAACTTCCTTGCCATGGTACGCCGACTTGGTTAACTTTTTGGTAGGAGGAGAGCTGCCTAAGACTCTAAATTATCATCAAAGGAAAAAATTCTTCAGGGATGTAAGGCAGTATTTCTGGGATGAACCTTATCTTTACAACCAAGGGTCTGATGGACTATTCAGAAGGTGTGTATCAAAAGAGGAAGTTAAGGGAATATTGGAGCACTGCCATGGATCTACATATGGAGGACACTTTGCTGCATTCAAAACGGCACAGAAGATTCTTCAATCTGGGTTATGGTGGCCATCGATTTTCAAAGACTGCCAGGAGTTCATATCTAGGTGTGATTTCTGTCAAAGAATGGGTAGTATAAGCAAGAGGAATGAAATGCCGCAGAATCCAATCTTGGAAATAGAAGTGTTTGACAGTTGAGGAATCGATTATGGGACCATTTAAGCCACCTTCTTTAGGGAACAACTACATTCTGGTTGCTGTGGATTATGTCTCAAAATGGGTAGAAGCTATTGCAGCTCCTACAAATTATGCAAAAGTGGTGCTTAAACTTTTCAAACACATAATATTTCCCAGATTTGGTGTGCCAAGAGTTGTGATCATCGATGGAGGGTCCCACTTTGTCAACAAAGTTTTCGAGAATTTGCTTAAAAAACATGGGGTTAAACACAAAGTGGAAACTCCTTATCATCCTCAAACCAGCGGACAAGTCGAGGTCTCTAACAGGCAGATTAAATCGATTTTAATGAAGATAGTTCGGCTGTCAAAACGTGATTGGGCCGCCAAATTAGATGATACTCTTTGGGCCTACAGGAATGCTTTCAAAACACCCATTGGACGTACACCTTTTCAACTACTCTATGGGAAGTCCTGCCATTTGCCAATAGAGTTAGAGTACAAATCGATTTGGGAAACCAAATTCTTGAATTTCAATATCAAGACAGCACAAGAAAAGAGGCAGATGGATCTACATGACCTAGTAGAAATCAGACTTGAAGCATATGATAGCTCAAAGGCATACAAAGATCGCACAAAGGCAGCTCACGACAGAAAGATCCAGCCAAAAACGCTCGCAGTTGGTGATCAAGTGCTTCTTTTCAACTCATGACTCAAGCTGTTTCCCGGAAAACTATGATCAAAGTGGTCTGGTCCATTTAAAGTACTACAAGTTCTACCTTATGGACCAGTCACTTTTGCCAACAGCAATGGGGAAGGATTTACTGTGAATGGTCATAGAGTTAAGCCTTATTTGGCCAACTGCACGATTCCTGAGGGAACTTCGGTTCTGCTCGATGAGCCGCCTCATCTCTAATGAATACGAGGAAGTCAAGCTTGAGACTATAAACAAGCGCAGTTGGAAGGCAATCCCAAAGGTATCCTCTGTATATACATTCAATTTTTCGGCATATTTAACTACTTTAAGTACACTTACTATTTTTCATCTTTACTTGCATCTATTTCATCTTACATGCACTTGGAAAGTTTTTTTGTACTTTTTACAGGAAAGTGGGGCCCAAAATAGGACAGGTGGGATCAGAACCGACAAGATGGGACAACACTCGGACACGTCTGGTCGAGTGTCCCACTCGAGTGTCAGCCATCACTTGGCAGACTGACACTCGACTAAACCTGCTCGAGTGTCAGGCTCGAGCGTCCCACCACCATGCCTATTCATGTGCATGCGCGCCTATAACTGCCAAAATCTGAAAAAGGGGAGACATTTACTGCGAAAAATGGGTTAAATCTATCTTTAATGCAATATATTTTATACTTAATTCAAAAGATTTGATTTAATCCAAGTTCAAATTTTGAATTTGAAAAGATTCCCCTTTTGTCTTTTCTCCTCTATAGAAGGAGGAGAAGCCTCTCTCTTTTCATTCACACCAAATACACTATCTCTCTAACAATTCTCTATAGTTTTTCTATCTTTTACAGAAGCAAACCGTCTCTCTCTCAGCTCGTCTACTACATTCGACCATACCAGCTCGAGTGTGAAGCTCGAGCGTCGAAGCACTTACTCTTTTCTGATCAATCCTCACGATGACTGACCGCAAATCCAACCAAGATAACCTCCTCCGCCTCAGAGCCAAGAATAATGCTCGATTAAGAAGCAATCCTACCCAAGGAGAGTCTTCTAAAGGCAAGAACATACCTAACAAAAAAGAAAAGAGGAGGTTAGTAATTCAATCTGAGAATGAGTCGGAGGAGGAAAGAGAGTACATGGATGAGGATGATATGGATCCGGATCTTGTTGAAGAAACGCTTCGCGCATATGGATATGGCGAGAGAGAGGCTGAAGAAGCAAGAGAGATAATCCTGGCGGGGAAGAAAGAGAAAGAGATGAAAGAGAGGCACAATGCAGCAAGGGCACTCAACGATCTGCGGAAAATGGGCTTCATAGGGACCCGCTATCCATGCAAAGAGGCATTAACCGCGATGGGAATAACCAGAGATGTAGATCTCATGTTACAAAACTGTGGGCTGTCCACATTTGTATCACATTCACAACGAGCATACAAGGAGGAGACTCTACAGTTTCTGGCGACGGTTCAGATCGTTCTGTATGATGCAGAAAACATGGGTCTCCAAGAAAGGCAAGGTGGCGGTTACATTTTCTTTGTGATTAGGGGAAGAGATTATCGCATGACTTTCAGAGCGCTTCGAGATCTATTCGAATTTCCAAGAGCCGAGTCCGAGAACTATAGACCAGATTTCGATAGGGCGGAGCTAAATGATGTGTGGCTCAACAAGGAGCAGATTCTCATACTCACGATCAAAGGCGTCTCTAATCCGAAACCCAGCCTTGAGGTATTTTCGCACAATCCTTGCAAATACCTTTTTCTCACGTTTTGCTACAGGAAAAATCAATCTAGGGGAAATGGAAATGCTGGTGATTACTCTCAAAGACATCGTTGGTACAAGGAGTAACGGATCCCCAATTATTGGAGATAGGAACGACGCTGGTCTAACCATCCAATTCGCAAGCCAGTTAGTCACATACCGCGATTGGGCCAGAGACAATAGGACTGGAGGACGTGACGGTAAGATCACAATTGGCGGGCTTGTCACTTGCATTCTGGAAAGATGTGATGTGCCAATCGATGAGGCAGAATGGGCTGATCCTCGGTTCATGAACATATATCACTTGAGGAGAAGCCAATCCTAAACACGGCTGAAGCGCAAGGTAAGCTCATCTACTCTTTCCATCACTTGCTTAGACCAAACGCTTTTCTACTCTTGCCAAACAGGAAATACACGTCAATAAGGATGGGACAGAACACAGATTTTAATCCACCTTTAGAAGCCTTATACGATCGCAATGGCCCTCAACAAAGTTGATCTCCAACAAACAGTGATGAGGTGGATCCTGAGGCATATTGCTTTGAAGAGTATACAGTGTCACCACGTCAAGGAGAGCCGATCAGAGAAGCACACAAGCACATAGGCTTGTTGCAAAAGATGAAAAAATGGCTGATGAAGAAGGTGAAAAAGCTGACTGCAAGTGATGAAGCTAGAAGGCAGGAAAATGAGGAGCTGAGTAGAAGAGTGGCTGTTTTAGAAAGAAACAGCGGTCCACCACCACCACCGATTCGTCCAAGACAAGCCTCTGTATCCACTGATCGTGAAAGGCAGCAGCAACCCGCACCAACTAGACATTCCACTGCAAACACCACAGCCTTCTCATACAGAAGGCCTTTTGATGCAGCTGGGGCAAGCTCGAGCCAGACACTCGAGCAACAACCGATCGAGCGTCAATCCGAACACTCGACCGAAACGCTCGAGCAAGTTGAGCTCGAGCGTCAGAGGCACAACGACCACTACATGGAAATCATGCGGAATGTAGCCGCCAACTACTGGAACAACTGAGAGGTACCAAATTCCTTCACTTCATTGTATATACCATTGCATATTTTTCACTTGACTTGCTGGTCTAGGATCCTCTTTCGGACTTTTATACACACAAGGGACTGTGTGATTTAAGTTTGGGGGAGGGTTCTAGAGGACATTTGACTTTGTTTTCTATGATTCTTAGTTTTTATTCTTTGCATTTCATCATTTGCATTACATCTAAGGCATAGAAAAACCAAAAATATTTTCATTTACCATATTTTTTCGATTGCATATCATCTAAGGCATAGAAAACCCAAAAAAATTTGAAAAAATCGAAAAAAGCATCACTCAAAAATAGAGTGTTCATGTAGCTGTATTGCATTCATATAGGATTGAGTCTAGAGTTTTGGGAATCATCTTGCTAAATAGACAGACTTGCTAGGTTGATTGGCTAGTAACCATAGTGAACTCTTGGACTTGTGTTTTTCCCTCTTGAACACTGATTGGTAGATCATTGACCTTTGAAACCAATACTTAGGTTGTGTCTCAAAAAGAACCAAATTTGTTGCCTCATAATCGAATTCCATTTTTTCCAAATTAGGGGCCTGAGATACATTGCATAAGATCCTTCCTTAGGTTCAGCTAGCTAAGAAAAAAAAGAAAAGCATAAGATGAATATAGAATCATCCTTCTTACAACTCAGCTCAGATAATATGGTCTAAGGTGAACGGGGACTGTGCGTAAACCCGTACCTTCTTGTGTTCATCGATGAAACCACTCCGATGTTGCCTAAGATGGACCGGAACTGTGCGTAAACCCGTACTTTTTCGCGTCCCATTGATAAAGCTAATACATTGATGCCTAAGGTGAACCGGGACTGTGCGTAAACCCGTACTTTTTTGTGTCTCATTGATAAAGCTGAAGCTAATAAGTACGAGTAGGAGTTGAGAAGTTTTAGCTTGATAAGTTGTTTGCTTAAGTAAGATGTTCCCATTGTCAGCAACCTCTCTTCCTTCTTAGATCTATGCATATTTGCTTGAGGGCAAGCAAAGACTAAGTTTGGGGGAGTTGATGCGTCTGCATTTTACCACATTTTAGGGCCATTATTTAGCATGGTTTTGTATTCATACATGCATTATTATCATTGTTTTAGGTCTTTTTAGGCATAATTTTCATACTTAGTGTTGGGCATTGCACACATTGCATAAATGGTATTTTTAGGCACTTTTTAGAGCTTATCATGAAGCATTTCGGACTACAAGAAGACCAATGGAAAATCGGCTGGCCTAGAGTTAAAGTTCAGGATGTGATCTAGAAGATTTGGCATATCTCCATGACACTCGAGCATGACACTCGACCACACTTGGTCGAGTGGATTTTCAAACCAGAATGTTGATTTTTGACAGAGTTGACTTTTCTTTTGGGCTTTTTGTCAAAAGGGCCCAATGATACTCCTTTATGTGAATGGGAAAAAGCCCAACTATTTTAAGCCTTTTTCCATTTTGTTTTCTTAAGGAATTTTCCTTTTCTCTTTTCAAGGAATTTTCCATTTATCTTTCTAGGGAATTTTCCCTTTTTCTCTTTAAGTAATTTTTCATTTTTTCTTTAAGACTTAAGATCTTTGATTGATCTATAAATTGTACTAGAATTTCCACTTTTAATATATCGTATTTTCCAGCAATTTTCGATCCTTTAAAAAAGCAATATCGAATTCTCTTTTAAGTCTATGCAGTTAGTTTTCGATTCCGATTTTATGCTTTATTTCATGAATTCTGAGTAAGTTAATTTAGGGTTCTTGAGGAAAGGGTGAGATTAGGGGAAAACTTAAGGATTTCCAGATTTGTTTATGTTTGATTAAGGTTTTAGATCTCTTTAATTTAAGTGTTCTTAATGCTTGTTTCTTTCTGATCAATTGAAATTCGATCTCTTGGTGATCTCTTGGCGGATCTAAAAACTTAATTTATTACGAGAAAAAAATAATATAATAATACTTTATAAACATTCTAATGAATTTTCACAAAACTACTCATCTAACATTTTAATTTTTTCATTATTTTGAAATAGACTAAGACAACTCATTTTTAATAAAATAAACAAAACAATCAGTTATAAATTGGTATAGGTCTCTAGTTCGATTATATATAGATGTCGCTAGTTTCATTGAAGATAAGCATGTCTTAACACTTGTTCTTGTTGTAGTAATTGGTAAAGCTAAAACTAACTTCAAAAATATTTAAACTAAAGAATGTGAGAGATACTTTTGGCTTTTTACTATCAAAATGAAAGATCTCTAAGGGAATGAATTGGACCATGGATTTTAAATAATTGGGAATGATTTATTTATGAAATTTTGGATAAACTTAGATGAATTCATGAAAGTTCTTATGATTTGTGACAAAACTCCACCTAAAACCATGGAAGTACAGATGGAGTTAGACAAATCAGAGATCAAACTCAAACATAAAGTAAGCAGATAACAAAGATCCTCTTCTGCTATCTGAATGACTAAACAAATACCAGCTAACGGACCGAACCCCCACCAATAACTAAGATTGCTCGAATTTTGATTTTTGTGTGTTTTAATTAGGGAAATCCTTTATATAAATCTAGAATCGCAGAGAATCACCTAAAATTGCATCTTTAGTTTCTTTCCAATAACAGTGGATATGATTTTTAAAAAAATCACTATTTCAATAAACACTTGATTTTAAAAAATTTTTTAAAATTTTTGTTTGAATAACAGATTATTTGTCACTTAAACTCAAATCACTCAAAATCAATGTTTTAATACACTCCTCTATAATTTTTCAAATTTTTCAAATCGATCATCTTCTTACGTATTATCAATGTAGATATTAGTTGTTGTTTAAAAGACAATCTTTCCATAAATAAAGTCTTCTGGACATGTTAATCAATCGTACCAAAATACACATAATCAAATATAATCAAATATGTGAAAATACTTGAGGAGATTTTGGATATATAACAAATAGATATATTAAATGTTCAGAATAAATATTTTAGTAGATTAAGCTTTAGGATTAGAAGATGAGGGCGATTTTTATTATTTTGATGGCCGAATAACTAAAATTAACAGAAAAAAATTGTCAGTAACATGATATTAAAAAAAAATGGTGTGCCCCACTCTTCACTATGTATACACATCCGCCAATGTATACATATACATACATTTTATTGTATTATATTGATAAGTATATATTAGATATTAAAGTTTAGTAACTTAGAATTAAAAATGAACTGTACTGTTTGTTTGCTGATTGATGGCGACTGTGACCAACGACCGCGACCAAAACATATTTATTTTGTAGTCGTTGGTCCAGCGACCAGTCGCCAGCGACCAACGATTACAATTTTTGATCGCTGTTTAAAACAGCGATCTGCGGCGACTAAAATTTAAAATTACTAATTTATTCTTACTTTTTAGTAAATTCACAAAAAAATCCAACGATTAGTCGCTGGTCGCAGGACCACTAAACGAACAACACAACGACTGTCAAACGAACAAAAAATAAATTTTTTGGTCGCAGTCGCCAGAACAACCAGCAAACGAACAAAACCATAATCATATGTCAAGGAAAATATTATCTTAATATATTGTGTTATAGACAGATATATTATACTATAGAAGATGTTTTGATGAAAAATGAATTCAAAAAATAAACGACGCCTGAGAGATTCGAACTCTCGCGGGGAGACCCCATGTACTTAGCAGGCACACGCCTTAACCACTCGGCCAAAGCGTCTTGTTGGTAATATTCTCCACATGCTATTAATAATAACTAAAATTGAAGATCAACTCACATAAGAACACATCCCAAAGATTCAAAGCATTTGACACTGATCAGTGGTCAGGTTTAGTCTCGATAGACAAATTCATGAAAAGATAGAAGAAATTTTTTGATTAAAAGTATCATCCCTATTGCGAAAAATACAACAACAAATTACAACAAACCAACAAGAAACCACAGAAAAATAGTTACAATCTTCATCTTCTTCTTAATCATCATCATCGTCAGCTTTCAGCCTGAAAGCTCTTTTTTTTATTCATGTTTCTCAAGTAAATCTTCTTCTCCTAGGTGGACGAGAATCTGCACTGTCTACATCAGAAACCCTTGAACTATTCTCATTCCTTCTCCTTGAAGAAGATGTTGAAAGAGTAACCATTGAATCTATCTCAACTGCAGTATCAACTTGACTCTCTGAGTTTATAACAGCTGCAATGCTTGAGAATGAGTCTCTATCATCAACCACAACTGGAGCATGATGGTTCTGCTCTTGGTGGTTCCTCCCCAATGGATGAGTTCTAAAATACGCATCTACAAGTCTCTCTGCAGAACTCAAAGCAGAAGTGAAAGTTGAGATTCTTGCAACTCGGTGTGACTGTAACTGTCTCCTGATCAACAGAGGATGGAATCTCGGAGTGGTTTCTCCTTCGAGATCGGGAGCAATGTTAGGGCTTAGATCAATATCCTCTGATGCTGCAGCAATGGCTGCTGCTGCTGCACTAGCCTGATTCTGCTCTGATCTAACTCCCCTAGATGTCATCAACCGGTTAAGGATTGAATTGGCTCGATCATTTACTCTTTCTGATGCCTCACGGTTACTAAAATCAGGGACCGGGGTTGAATCTCTGTCAAACCTATTCTGTATACGCCTAATCATTTCTTCCATAGGTATTGTAAAAGGCGACCTTTGAATTGTATTCCTCAAGCTCTCAATACGTCTCGCGTGGGGTCTCATGGGGATCTTAGTATCTAAACTCTCTTCAATTTCTCTTTTATGGTTTCCGCGCCCATAGATCGGTATCACGGTTTTGGGTGTCACCTCTCCTTTACAAACTGGACATTCCTTTGCATCTGAAATTTGTAACCATTGGTACAGACAAGGCCAACAGTAAAGATGGCCACAACAGGTAAGAACTGGCTCTTTCGACTGATCCAAACATATATTACAATCGAAAAAGTTAAGGTCGCTGCCAGTGCTTTTCTCGACATCCGCTTTCTTATCCGATACACCATCCCCAATGATTTCGTCGCCATTCTCACACATTTTCAGATCCTCATTGACTCTTTCACTACCCTCACCAGTCTGCATAGCAGCTCCATTTACAGAAGTTCCCATCAACTGGTTTAGTTCTATAGCCATGGTATGTGTTTCAGATAAAACCGGTATTGGGAGATTAAGCTGTCTGAATCGTGTCCTATGCCGAGTCCTGATTCTGGTCACAGCTTCAGAAGATCTTTCAGACGGGTCATTAGTCCAATCAGCCAAATTCACAGTCTCGTTTGGTGCCGTTAGTAGATCTGACTCAATACCAGGCCCTAGATTCAAATCCAGGTTCATTGTGTCAGCTAACTCCTCGCCCATCAATAAACAAAAAGGCTCTTGCTTTCAGTTGCGGTGAATAATGTACTCTGCAGAGAAGACAACAATGACCCAATTTAAGCTTCGAAGAGGGGAACAAAGAAAGTAATATCAAACAGAAACAATTAGACAATCTCATAAAACAATAAATCTAGCTCTCTTTGCGGCCACACAGACTTCCTAAACCGATCTAATACAAAACGAAACTATTATCCACCAGAAAGCATACAGAAAGACAAAAACACTAGGAACAAGAACACAAAATTACAAGATATGAGACCACCAATAATGATTGTGCTGCTACGACCAACTCCAAACTTTGTAAGCTAGAAGATCGTGGAACATAATAGAAGGCTGAGCAAAAGAACACATGGATAATCAAAGATGTACCAAAATTCAAACTTTACAATAAAAAAGAGTTGATTCAACAAAAAAATGAAATCAGAAGAAGAGGTATTTACCGGTTGAAAGCAATTTAAAGGCGTGTGTGTTTGGTATATTCTCAGATTTGCTTCAGATTCAAATGATATCGATCAATAAACGAAAGAGAAGAGGAGGATAAACCAAGTCTCTGGACGAACAAGACGCTAATTACAACGAGAGATAACAAGAGACGAGCCACTATTCATTACTGAAACAACTCTGGATCTCCAGAAACAATTTAAGGGTATCATCAGCAAGAAAACCCCCAATCGGAAAACCCTAATTCTCAAATCACCACCGGAGAAATCCGCAACCCTCCTAATTAAAAAAAGGCCCAGATTGAAGAAAACCCAAGCTCTTCCACTCTCGATCCAACAAAAATCAGCTGAGAAAAATCCAAACGGATGCAAATCATACCCCCAGAAAAATGAAAAGAAATGAAGAATCTGGTGAAGCTGGAGAGAGAACAATCAATCAGAGACCTGGAGTTGGATTAGGTCGGTTAAAATCAAAAGACCATGGTTGATCAATTAGCTAGAACAAAACACCAAAGCTCAGAGCTAGCTGAAACTCCGACAACGCCATGGAAATTTTCCCCTTTTTTTTAGCTTTAGATACAAACACGTCCAAATTGGCTTTAAGTGGGAAAACGAACCGAAACGGATCAATTGCATAAGGTCTCTTGGTGCGAGATTTTGAGAGTAACTACTCCTTCTATTTTGGACTGAATTAAAAAATCTTTTAATGAAATTGGAGGGTGGTTGTTTGCTTATATGTCTAGGTTATGATATTAATTACATGACCTAACCAGGTTTTTGGGTCATGTATTTGTTACCAACGTTAATTTGGATCGAGGAAGACTAAACCGGTCTGACCAATTATATTTGTAATTGAATCGGTTTAGGGTTGTAAAAAGAATTAACCCGAGTATCCAATTAACCCTAACTTCTCAAAATCTCAACGAAATTGATTCTTCCATATTTCTTTTGGCAATTTTGATTCCATCGATTCCGATTCTTTTCTCTATCGAAATCGGACAATCATCCCGGAGAATCTCAACGCAATGCCTAGGACGAAAAACGCCGCGACGAAGAAGAGATATGGTCCTAACTTCATTGTTGTATTAAAGCCAGTTCGCTTAGAAAAAGTTAACGAAGAATAATTGGAAGGAAAAGTTGGAGCAACAGAGGAAGAGGAAGAAAAGGGAGAGGAAGAACAGAAAGCAGAAGAATTGGAAGGTAAATGAGGAGCAACAGAGGAAGAGGAAGAAAAGGTAGAAGAAGAGTCTCAATCGGAAGCGATAGAGGAAGAGAAAGAAAATGGAGAAGAAGAGTCTGAATCGCAAGTGAGAGAAGAAGAAGAAAAAAAGGAACAAGAAGAGTCTGAAGCGCAAACGAGAGAGGAAGAGGGAGAAATGGAAGAAAAAGAAATGCATACGGGATAGGAAGATGACGAGGAGGTAGAGGAAGTTTCAGAAGAAGAAGAAACGAAAGAAGAAAGGAATGCGACATAGGAGGTAGAGGAAGAATTGGAAGATGAAGAAACGAGTCCTTCTCCAACGCATGACACAACTCACGAACCGTTTCGGGAAGCAGAGGAACATGATGAAATGGTAAAACTTCCGACTTGAATCATTTGTCAATTCAATTTGGTTGAGTCTCTTTGGGAATTTGATATAGAAGAGAACATATTGACTAGATAGTCCAATAGAAGAAAGTGATTCCCTTTAGTTGATATGCTAGTTGGATAATCGTCTTAAATTCTTTCATTTGACTCAAGTAGTTGGATAGTTTATCGTTGAATCTGGAAATTAACATAATTTTTTTGTTGATACCCACCTATTGAAATGTAGGATTCAGATGATGGGGAAACGAAAGTGATACCCCCAATCGAAATGTTTCTTCCAAAAACGGAGTACTTAAAGACGATTAAAATTGCAACAAGATATTACATTTCAAAGATGGTCGAAAACGTTGAGAAAATGCTCGATGACAGTGAGAAGGAGTGGTTCTTCGAACATCCTCAGTTTCACATTTTTTTCATATACCTCGGGACCCAAACCACTGTACGATGGGAATGTGGATGCTTCTTGTATGTTTGGTAAAGACTGAGAAGGCGAAGGAAGCTTAGTTCATGGTTAACGATGTGCCGATCAGATATTCTTTGAGAGAGCATGCTTTGCTGTCTTGTCTCCATTGCCACAAGTTCCCCAATAATTACAAAGAGATTGGGGACTTCAAGTTTGTGGAAAAACACTTCAAGAAAGCTAAAGTTTCACAAGAAGCCATCGAGCAGAAGTTTATGAGTATGAGGACGTACTCAAATGACAGGCTGAATATGGTAGTTCTTTATTTCCTATCTTCCATTCTTAAGGGAAATGCAAACAGAGAAGCTAAAGCGACTGTTGTTTACCCTTTTATACGACGGATACTGACCAATCTAGAAGATTGTGTTACATTCCCGTGGGGTAGATTATCTTTTTATTATAATCTGGAAGAAATAGAGAGAATAATGAGACTCTTCAATAATGCTGCCAATTCTAATGCCAACTTTTCTGGATTTGTTATTCCCTTAGAGGTACATCCTAGTATATTTTTGCTTATTAGTTTTAAGTTTCTTTATGGTTTTTGGTTAATATTAATGTTATCTTTTTTTCATGTGTTTGGTTTAGCCTCTTGCTTTTGAAGCAATAACAAAACTCATGGAATACCGCGTTATGGTGAATGATGCTCGAGGTGAGTGCCTAAGAATGTGCAAGTGTATGTTTAGCCGGTGCAGGTGGAGATGATTCTAGATAAAAGAAATAAACAGTTAACTTGATGCTGGTGATGTTAAGGTTAGTATCTCGTTAAAATTATTCATGAACTTGTAGTTGGTTTTGTTGTTGAACTGGTGTGTTATTTTAACAAACAATTCAAAACATATTGAAAGCAACTGCAGATGAAGAGGGGCTGATTTCTGAGATTCCTGAAGAAGATGATGAGGTTGATGCCATGGTTGATGGATGAATTAGGCGACTGGTGCAGTTGGAGAAAATAATGTACTTCAAACAAATGCATGAGGATGATGTCGCGGCACGACAGTGGAAAGGAGGTAAAGCCTCTCGATGTCCTAAGGCTTGAGAGCAGATAACATGTGGTTTTCAAGACCTTAAGGAGATGATGATCTCGAGCTTCAAGGAAATTCACGAGAAGCTTGATACCATGAACGTCAGACTGACACACGTTGAGGATCATGTGAAGGGTAAGGGAAAGGGAAAGAGAAAGAAGATTTCAAACTGTGGTTCCGGAAACATAATGGTTGTCTATGGAGAAGGTAGTAAGGGCGCAAAGAAGAATAGCAACCTTTTGAAGGATTTGAGCCAAGGGTAACAAGGCAATTAAAGAGGAGCGCCAAGGATAGGATATACCACAATTAGACGTAATGGCTAGGATGTATCACAGTTAGATTAAGTAACGGTTATTTTTGGTATTAAACTGTTTAGTAGTTCTTAATTAAACTTATTCGTAATTCTTTTTGTATTAACAGTTTAGTAAGGAAGATTAATTTTGGTTTGTAATTAAGTCAACCAAACCGACGAAGCGTTTATTATAACGACGTCGTTTCTGGTTTGGGGGAAAAAACACAAAATTAGGGTTTAGTAATGGTTTAGTAAGAAGATTAATTTTGGTTTGTAACTAAGTGAACCAAAACGATGAAGCGTTTATTATAACGGCGTCGTTTCTGGTTTGGGGAAAAACAACACAAAATTTGTGTTCTTCATGGAAAGAAGTTAATAGGACATTATGAATCTGAAATTCAAAAACAACAACATCATTATGAATATGAAATTCATAAACGACAATGTAATCCCCTAAAAACAACAATATTAGTTAAGACTACTTCAAGAACTGAGCAATGACAGTTTTCAGGTTCTCAACCTCTTTCTCAAGCTTTCAGATTTGCTGTTCACAGTCAAAGATATAATTGATGTGGTCTTTGGTTGTGTGCTTCAACAATTCTACTTCGTCTTCCATCGCTTTTGCCCAATGTGTGCGTCGGTGGAGTCCATCATTCTACAACAAAAGAAAAGATATGTTATATGTAATGAAATTGAACCAACTTTAGGATTTTGAGGGACCCGATTTTGAGCATACCTTAAACTCCTCATGAGTGAACCAAGTTTGACCGATTGTGTAGTTTCTCGCTTGATGTTTCCACCACAAGGACATTCTGTGGGTATACCATAGTTAGTGTTTGTAGCCAAATCTTTCCATTTCTCCAAATGGTAGACTTCCCTAAGGTCTCTCTCACATGGATCATCGAATGAGCTGTCACTCGTGCTTGGAATCGATTTTGGGTTGTGGGTCTGTGAGAGAAAGGGAATTCGATATCGGGATGTGGTTAGAGTGTAAGATTGAGATTTGTGGTAGATTTAAAGAGAAATTAAAATTTGAGTTGAAGGGAAAGGTTCAAAATGTTTGAAAGTTCAAAAATTTTGGTGAAGTTCATCGAAATTTTTTAAATTTTTAAATATTGATAGTCAGTTGTACTAATTGAGTAGTTAGGGATAATTACATATAATTATAAGTAGTTAGGGATCATTACGTACTCGTAATTTTTTTTTTGTCAACTGCAATTTCATAAAAAAGCTCTAAAAAAGCCAGTCAAAATCCCGTATAATCAACTATAACCCGTCTTGCGTACAAACTGGCGAGGTAGTCAGCCTTGTAGTTGAGGGTTCGAGGAATAATCGAAAGCGAAAAAGATGTAAACAGAGCACATAACTGTATGAAGTCTTCCTGGAGCGGGAGAAAAGCATGACAGTCCTCCGGCTTAGAGAGAACCTAAATCACAGTCTCACAATCCGTAGACATCTCAACCTCCAGAACTTGGATGGCGATCAATGATTCCATGGCCCAGATGACAGCTTCTACCTTTGCATGCAGTGCAAATAAACTTTATGTTGACTCCTCGAGCACCCGAACAACTACCCTCTACCAAATCTGGAAAACTGAACCAACCTAACCCCATTTTCTGGGCCGTCGTCTTCCAGGACGCATCCACCAAACATCGGTAACCTATGAAGCCTGAATTGGTTATAGTAGGGAAAATCCAATCGGATTTACATGTCTCGGTGTAGCCCGTATGTCTGAACCACTGAACCGATGGCCGAAGCCGAATCGCTGACCATTCCCCAAATTCCACCCTTGACCGAGAAATAATTTTACCGGGATCCGGACGAATGTTCGAGAAACAAAAATCGTTCCTGGCTTTCCATATATTCCATATTAACCACGGAAAATAATGATAATTATCACCTCCTAGTAACCGCCAAAACAAATAGTCCGAATTATACCAAATTGATTTCCCCGGAAATAGATTTATTGCCGAAGGAATATCAGACAGCGCCCACGTCTTCAGCGCCAAAGGACACTGGAAGAGGACATGCTTAATTGACTCAATCTCTGCTCCACACTGTGAACAATCGAGCAGGCAATTAATACCCCGATGCTTCAAATTCTGATTAACAACCACATTGCCAGAGAGAATCTGCCACAAGAAATATCGAATCTTGTTTGGGGCGCTAATCTTCCATATAAACTGTTATATTATTGGTATGTGTAATGTGATTACAAACTTTAATTGTAAGAAGAACTTATATAATCAATTTCATCTATATTTGGATTCATATTATAGCAAGTTGTTACAAAATGAAGACATTTTCTCATAATTTAATCCTCTCATAACTCAAATTTTATTAAAAAAAACATAATATGACTTACATTAATGTTTGAATAATATTGGTAATGCATTAAGTAATGAAATGCCAAACAATTATAAGACAAATCAAACATCATAGTTAGCATGTACATATAAAAACGTGTATAAAATGAATTACAGAAAAAAAACGTGGCTAAAATAATTATGCAGAACGTGGCTAAAAATCATGCAAAACCTAGTAACCCTGACACGTCTTGAGTTTGTGTCATGACACAAACTCTCATGTTCCTAAACAACACACATAGTGGATCCCCCTTATTTATGAGTTTACCGTGCTTTCGTTCAAAAAACACATAGAGGAGAGGAATAGAAGTGATAATAACAATTGTGTCTCTCTTAACTCATTTCCTAATGAGCCAAAATGGGCCAAAATGAGTAACAACATTTTGAAACTAACATTTATTTAATGGGCTAATGCAACATTTATATGAAACCTTATGGTCCAATGCAATTTATAAGGTGAAGTCTCATCTGACGATCCAATGCAACATATATATAAATCAACGACACCACCAATGTCACACCTATGGTCCTGTGTTGCCACTACAAAAACATTCCTCCAAATTTAGACCATGCACTAACCTGTTACTCGTTTTACGTCGTTCAACGTCCAATGGAAATCGGTTTTCTTGACGATGTCCTTTCTTCTTTTTGAATGGTGGAGGTAAGACACAATTTGCTAGAACTTCATCCGAAATCTCTAACCATCGAGACATATGTGGAACTGGAAATATCGTCCTACTATATGTGAAATTCCATATTCATATAATAGTACTTTGAGCATAACTCATGTATATGTAGGTCTTCTGGCTTATATAGACTACAATTGTACATGCAATGGGTGGCTATTGCATGGACACAAGGGTACTTGTCAAGATCAAAATGCTTGCAATCACATGTATTGTCTCTCAAATTCACTAGGAAACCCTTACCATCTCTTCCAACGACATTGTACAGATGCATGTACAAATTGAGCTCACTAATGGCGAAGCGTTTAACATCCACATATCTATCATGTACTATATTCTCCACATAAGGAACTGACTTTCGTGTGTTCAATGATCCTATGTAGTTTCAGTGGCAATGACAGTATCAAGCAGTAGTAATAACGAATACTTCCTTGCCTCTTTAAAAACATTATTCAATGATTCTGCAGCATTGGTCATTGCTATGTTGTACTTTGTTCCCGGAAAGTAACAACGAGCCCACTTTTCCAAGTCAACACTTTCATCCAAATATATTGCAACTTTAGGAAACCTTTCCCTTAATTCTACAAACCCTGGCAAAAAATCTTCCTTAGTATAAACCTGAGCCAACTCCCTGAATTTCGCTGCCACATAATCTTTGTGCACATTCCAAGCATATTTTCCACGTTTTGGGATAAATGATATATACAATATCCATGCCATGCACCTCCCTAACAGATTCCCGTCACTAAGAAAAACCAATTCCGAATCATCCGGTATGACACTTCTTAGAGTGGTGAAAAACCAATTCCAACTCAAATCATTCTCACCGTCAACAACACTAAAGGCGATCGGGTAATGATGTACATTCAGATCCTGAGCAGTGGCGATAATAAGAGAACCCTTATATACTATTTTTAGGAAAGTTGCATCCACACTAATCACTTTCCTCATGGTATTAAACCCCTTAATACAAGCTCATAATGTAATGAATACATACTTGAATTGAATCTCTTCATCCAAAAACAAGCGTGTTGTAGTGTTAGCATTTGCTTTCTTCAGCATATATAAATATGAAGGCAACATCTTGTAACTATCTGCCGGACATCCAAGCACAACATCAACAACTTTCTTTTTCCCTTCTAAAGCATTATTGTATGACACCTTCAGTCCCGCCTTCACTTGCACCAATTTCATAAGAGACTTAGCAGAAGGTGTGTCCAACTGACCTGAGTAATCTTGACTCACAACATATGCAACTACATCTGAAACTAGTCTCCTTTTAACACTTGAGGTACTAGCTAGAGCAAGAATGAATTTCCCGATATACTTTTACCGACCAACTACCTTTACTTTTTTATGGCCATGCCACACGTAAGTACCACTCACAATCTCTTTGACGACATCTAACTACATACCTCCAAGAATTTGATTTCAACACATCATACTCAAAACATCTGTTAAGTGAAGCTCTTAGCACTATTTCTTTAACTTGATCTTTGCACGCAAATTCTTGGTGTAGTTCAAGTCTTATGCCATTTTCCCACTCCTCTACAAATTGAGTTCGTTCTTCATATCTATTGCAAGGATCAAAACCATCACCTGCATTACCAACATAACCATCAACTTCCTCATCACTCCAATGATCCATTTCTTCAACGTCATCACTTCGATGATCCCTTTTTTCCTCGTGGATAACAATTGCATTTTTTGATGTAGCATTTACCTACCTCATTATCACAGTCATGTCCTACCAACCTACAAGGTGCTACTACATTATCATCCTCATCGACACTCTTATCTACCTCCACATGCAAAACACTCCTTAAGTGTCCCACATCCATGCTACATAAGAAAGTCTCAACATCCTCGTCATCATAGATATACTATTGCTTTTTTGCAGCAACTACCAACGGCATATAACTTAATTTCATCCTTGTGTCCATATCCATACAAAGTTTCTTCCGAATCTTCCTTTATAAAACCAAGTTATATCCTCAATGCTCGATGTTTTGAACGTTACTCCATAGTTAATAGCATCCCTTACATTCCATCTAAAACCCTCTTCAGTTTCAACATAACAACCACCACAATTGAAATGAGAACTCGTTGTAAACATTATATCTACAATACTAAATATTAGTTTAACCAGTTATATTACCGTAGAAAATTCTAAATTTAAACAACCTCTACAACAACACGAAACTGAGGATTTTAAAAACATCTACACATCACTCATCACCTTACCGTCAGATTAAAAGCCCAAAACTAAGATGAAATCCCTAGTGGCACTAACAACAAATCATGTTACGTAATAAAACACATAAACCCTAGCTACTACCACCATTGTCTTCCAAACCAAGCAATAAAATATATATCTTATGAAACTCTCCCACATCACATCAAATCCATCTCTCTCACTTCTTTCACTTTCTGATCAAGTCACTAACCTTAAAAATCAAAAAATGTCAAAACAATGGAGTTGAGGCTTCACCTAATCGAGCGCACAACACCACACAACACCACGACCTCGCCGGATTACGCTCTTTTCTGATCGAATGGTTAGGGAACATTTAAAAGAAATTTGCTTGTTTTCTGATTAGAGAAAAGCTTATTATGTTCATTGTTTATTTAATTTAAAAAAATAATCAAAAGTGATGATAATGATAAGGGGACGAAGAAGTCTTTCAAGCAATGTCGACTTTCTCGTGATTTTGTGTTTGGCAATGGAGAACCGTAACCTGGTAAAATTGCTATTAGGAAAAAATTACGCTTGGCTAATGAAGCTAATGATCGTGCAAGTATTTCTTTTTTGTATCCCCATCATAAGATCTGTTAGAGAAGCAAGTGACTCCTATTGCTAATTCCATGTTGGTTTTGCCTATAGATTTTATGGGTGACCGCATGCAAGTGACTAAAGTGGGTGGTGTTGCTATAGAGAAACATGTGCCCTTTAATGGGGATAATTGAATCGAATGCAAGGGGTGATGGGTCGCCCTGGTATTTTATTAAGTTTTACATCGAGTTTATGACAAATGCTTTATTTTGGAACTGTCGGGGGGCTAATGAACCTACTTTTAGACGATCGATTTGCTACATTCTCAAGAAATTTTCTATGTATATCTTAGCAATTTTGAGACTCATGCAGGTGGTGACAACGTCATTCGTATTTATCGTAATTTAAGGTTTGCAAATTCGTATAGAGTTAATATTGTGGGGTAGAGTGAAGGGATTTGGCTCCTTTGGCGAGATGGTTTGGGTATTATCTCAGTGGTGGAGTCATCAAAACAATTTATTCACGATCGTTTTGTATGTGGATACTTTTCATGTCATCACGGTGTGTGTGGCGCCTTTGGTATATAGACGCAAGGAACTTTGGAATAGATTGCGTGACATTGTTATTTCAGTGTCCGAGCCTTTAATTGTTGGGGTGATTACAATAAGATCGTTAGGCTCAATGAGCGAAGTGGTGGTAATGGCCAATTGTCTGAAGATACTTTGGAATTTGGCTGATGGATTAATGAATCTTTACTCATTGATATGGGCTTTAAGGATGGTCACTTTACTTGGAGACGTGGTAACTCACTAGCGACTAGCATTGCGAAGAGGCTAGATAGAGTTTTGTGTACTGTTGCGGCTAGGTTGACATGGCAAGACTCTTCAGTGACTCATTTATCCTTCTTGGCCTCGGATCACACTCCTCTTTATCTTTAACTTTGTCCTAACACGTTGAGAAATCCGCAAAGAAGACCATTCAGATTTGAGGTTGTGTGGCTCACTCATGCTGGTTTTAAGGAACTGATGTCACTTTCGTGAAATTGTTCACTATCAACGCCAAAGGAAATGGAAAGTCTCTGACAAACTCTCAAGAAATGGAATTGGGAGGTCTATGGTGATATTAATAGGCGTAAAGAGAGGCTTTTGGATGAACTAAAGAGTCCAAGATTCTCTTGATGTGGCAGTTTTAGAATCTTTATTAGCACGTGAGGATGAGTTATCAAAACAAGTTAATGAGTTGCTGGAAAAAGAAAAGATGTTATGGTTTCCAAAGCTCGGGAGAAGTGAATTTTATTTGGAGATCGTAATACATCTTATTTCCATACATCTACAGTTATCCGGAGATGGCGTAATCGAATTAGGATGTTAAAACAAGCCGATGGAAACTAGATTTCAGAGAGTAGTGCTCTGGAGAGTTTAGTTATATAGTACTACAAAAATCTCTATTCGCTTGATGATGTGGCAGGGATTCAACGAGGTTTACATCATCGGGTTTTGTGGTTTTATTAGAGAATCAAAGGAGGTGTTAGCCCGATCATTCTCTTTGGTAGAGATAGAGAAAATGGTTCATTGTATGGGGAGATTTAAAGCACTTGGTTCAGATGAGTTTCAACCGGTGTTTTATCAGGAGTGTTGCGATGTTTTAGGTCCCTCCGTTACTAATTTTGTGTTAGAATTTTTCAGAAAAAGTGGCCTGCCAAGTGATGCGAATGATGCATTGGTAGTTTTGATTCCAAAAGTTGACAAACCCGAACAATATATCGGGTTGTGTAGTATGCTCTTTAAAATCATAACTAAGATGATGCGGTTGCATCTAAAGTCTATTATGCTGAAGATTACCGGTCCGGTGCAATCAAGTTTTATCCCGGGGAGACTCAGTATTGACAATGTGGTTGTTGTTTAAGAAGTTTTTCACTCCATGTCTCGCAAGAAAGGTTGTACGGGTTGGATTCTTAAGATTGATTTGGACAAGGCATATGATCGTATTCGTTCGAATTTTCTAGAGGACACCATACGGGTGCTTAGTTTACCGTTGGATTGGCGACACTTGATTATGTAAACTATATGTAATCTTAAGGTGAAGCTTCTATGGAATGGTTAAATAACTGAAGCCCTAGCTCTTTCTTGTGGGTTGCGGCAAGGTGATCTTTGTCACCTTACCTGTTTTTTTTGTGCATGGAGAGGTTGTGCCATCTAATTGAAAATATTGTTGGTTGTGGTTCCTAGAAACCGCTTTCACTGTCGCAGGAGGGACCCAAATTTGTCCTTGAACGTGTGACATCGAAGTTAGCTAGTTGGAAGAGCCATACACTAAGTATGGTGAAGAGATTGACACTCACTAAATCAGTATTGTCTTCCATCCCAGTGCATACAATGGGTACAGGCATGCACCCTGAATCGACACTTAATGCTCTGGATAGATTTTCTTGTTCATTTTTATAGGAAGATACCAATAAGAGCCGACTCATTCATCTTTTGAATTGGAAACAAGTTTGTAACAAGAAATCATATGATGGGTATTCGTACTTCTTTAGAAATGAACAAAGCCCTTCTCGAAAAATTAGGTTGGCGGCTTTTACATGATGATTAGAGTTTATGGGCCTTTTTAGTAGTCAATATATAAAATTTGATCCTCTTTTCATTCGGCTTGGCTGAGTGGAGCTGGTTTTTTTTCACCCATTTTCCATAGTATTCTTATTAGGGTTAAAGAAGTGGTTCTTCCAGGTCTACAATGGGCTGTTGGGAGTGAGAAAGATATTCGCTTCTGGAATAATGTTTTGCTTTTGGACACTCCTCTTCGCGATCATGCGATGTTGGATGTGGGTGATGGTACCGAACAATTTCGCGTTTGTAATTTCTAGCAACCTGGTGTAGGTTGCAGACACGATTTATAAGAGCTCATATTATCGACACTTGTGATGTTGAGACTAGCCGCCTATATAGTTGATGAAGTCACCGGGAATGTAAATCGCTTTTCATGGGGCTTTTTGTTGAATGGTCAGTACTTTGTTAAGTCGGCCTATGAGTTTATTACTCATGATACGACAGCACAACAAGATATATGTTCATTGTTGAAACGTGTTTGGCATTCTGGAACGTATTCATATTTTTCTGTGGCTGGGAGTTCGACAAGTGATTCTCACAAACATGGAGCAACATCGGAGACACATGAGTGATACGGGTATGTGTCAAGTATGTAGAAGTGATGATGAAACTATTCTACGTGTTTTGAGATATTGCCATGTGGCTGATGGTGATTGGCATTAACTGATACCATCATGTAAACGCAACACCTTTTTTTCATAATCTTGGAGATGGATTCATACATGAGAATTATCAATGGTCTATTCGGTTTGCAGTTACTGTGTGGTGGTGGTGGAAGTGGCGGTGTGATGAGGGCATCAAGCCGGTTGAAATAGGCAGGCCAATGACAAGAAGTAGAACATGCAAGCTTAGGAAACAATTAGGAGAAGTTGTAGTTGACATCTTGAACAAGGAAAATGACGCTCCCTCACCGGGCGCACCAAGATCGACATCGAAACTTCTTTGAGGAGTACGGAGAAGATCAAGAACGTAAGTCAAGACCAAGCAACACAACAAGAGAAGAACCAAGACATTCAAGACCCTCTAGAAGCTGATCAAGAGGACCAAGAACCGACAAGACTTGAGCTGGAAGCAACCAACAAGACTTGGCCCTTTATCGCCCCAACAAGGTATGTTTTGTGTTTAATATAAATGTTTTTTGCAGGACCGTCAAGCCCAATGACTCCAACACCTTAGAATAGAGATTTTTAGTGCCCATAGGTTTTTTAGGCCTTTTATTTTCATTTAATAAGGCACCAAACTCTAAGTTAGTAATTTGCTATTTTTGTTTCTTGCTTGTTAATGGGTTCCGACCCATATTTTACTTATTTTTTGAGTGAGTCAGCCTTAGGGCTAGCTGATAGGAACCTTTATAAGGTTCTCTTGCACCCGTGTAACAAACCAACTTTCATATCAATAAAGATCAAACTTCTTCTAAAGAAAAACCCTAGTTGTTAGCAAGCTTAGCCACTTGTCTAGAGACTTAAATCGCACTACAAGATCTCGAGAGGATTCCCCTTAATCTAGAATGTTCTTGAGAGTATCAAGAAGCCAACCATTCTTCTTGTGGATCGCTCCTCAGACCACCCCATTCCGCCGCACCAATTATTATTTTCAAGGAAGTACACTCGGTTCCCTTGATTAAGAATCCGTTCCCATCAACCTTAGAGAAGCATCTGGAGGCGTGTATCATTTTGGTATCAGAGCCAAAGATTCCTAGAAGGTTGTATCTATCCTTACTTTTTGTTTTATCTATTTTAAAACCGTCATCACTCTCACATAGGTTGTAGATTTGATTCTCGAGTGAATTAACCATTGGTTGCTTAGATCCAAACTATAACTTACTAGTGACGGCTAGGGTTCTTAGTTTTCAATTGTATAAGACAATGAAATCTAGCGTTTAATATCAAAAACTCGTGTAGGGTGCAGAGAATTGTGATATTTCCTTAAGTTTTTCTTGCCAGTTTTCGTGTTTTCCATTTTTACATTTTTCCATATTTTTCCAAAAAAAAAAGGATAACTACCTATTTTCGTGTGTAGGAGCATGGAAAACCCAGCCGAGATCCCGAACCTAACTGAAACATTGGCTCAACTCCAAGGTTAGCTTCAAGCAAATGGATGGATCGCTTGAAGCCGAGACCGGCTAACACTTGTGTGTCCCTACACTTCCAGGACGACGTCGGACGCTTACCGGGAGGGAGATTTTGATCAAGACCTGGATTATCTACCACCTAGGCGTCACATCACACTAGGGAGAGACCCACATAACTGTGGACACGAGCGGGACGATCGGTTACATACCAACATCGACCCAAAGCTTACCGCGCCCACGTTTGCCGGTAAGGTCGATCCGGAAGCATATCTCGATTAGGAAAAGAGAATGGAATATATATTCCAGTGCTACCACTATGCTGACCACAAAAGAGTGAGCTTTGCTGCTGCCCAACTCACGGACAAGGCCTTGTCCTGGTGGGATCGCGACATAGCCGTGCGTAGACGCCATCACTACAACCAAATCACCACTTGGGAAGAGATGAAGTTCAACCTAGAAAAAGGTATGTAACTCCATATTTCCATAGAGACTTACAGAAAAGATTTTGTAAGTTGGCACATGGAAATAGGTATGAGGAGGACTACTTCGAGGAGTTTGAGACCTTGAATAATCGACTAGAAACCAAAGAACTGGAAGAGACTATTATGGCCCAATTCTTGTATGGTCTACAAGACCTAATAGCTAGAAAAGTAGAAAGACAGCCATACCACGAATTGAGGAAGTTACTACACTTTGCCATACAAGCTGAGCAACACATGAGGTTAGGAAAGCTCCAAATACTTCTAGGACTCGTGACATTGTGTGTTTCAAGTGTCAGGGTCGCGGACATATGGCTAGGGAGTGCCCGTACCGAAAGGTAATGATTTTCACCAACGGTGGAGAGTATGAATCACAAAATGAATATGAGATGGAGGTAGATGAAGCAATGAGAGAGACTGAGGAGACTGTAGCATACCCGGATGTAGGAGAACTCCTTGTAGCGCGCCGCGTCCTTAACTCCATGGTCGTGCCGGATGAAACCACACAAAGGGAAAACATCTTTAACTCGAGATGAACCATAAATGGCAGGGTACGTAGCCTCATTATAGATAGTGGTGCATATACTAACGTGGCTACAAAGTCCTTGGTTGAAAAATTAGGTCTCATCACCACCAAACACCCAATACCATGCCGCTTGAGATGGCTCAACGATAAGGTGGAGATCAAAGTCTCCGAGCAAGTAACCGTGCCTTTTAGAATTGGAACATACCAAGACCTTGCACTATGTGACATAGCTCCCATGCAAGCTGGGCATCTCCTGTTTGGTAGGCCGTGGCAGTTTGACAAAGAGTCCCTACACAATGGTCGAGCCAACTTCTACTCATTCGTACATGACAAACGCAAGTATAAATTGGCACCTCTAACACCAGCTCAAGTGTATGAGCTTCAGCCGAAGATGGTTCAGTCCACTAAGGTAAGTAAATGATATGATCATGGAAAGCAGCAAGGAAGCTAAGGAGAACTTGGAGCTAAGCAATGAAGATTACGAGAGAGCTTTGGAGATTTCAGTCGGTCCAATTACAAGATCACGGGCTAAACAAATCAAGAAGAGCATTTGTATATTTATTCAAGCCCTTTTGGACAAAGAACAACATAAGGAATCCATTGAACTTTATACTTGCAAAGTTCAAACTACTTTGAGCCTTATACAAGTCCAAGAGAAGTCCTAAATCAAGTATTAAGTTGTGTGATACTTGTTAGGTCAAATCAAGGGAAAAAATCAAGTCTTAGATTGTGTGATACTTGTTAGGTCAAATCAAGTTAAGTCCTAAATTAAGGGAAAAAGTCTTGTTCGTTGTTTGTTTGTGTACCAAGATCTATCTAATATTTGAGTTGTGTGATACTTGTTAGGTCATTGACCCTTGGGGAAAGCAAAGAAAAGAGTGTTTGATTAGTTCTATAAGAACATTTTGAGATTCAAAAAGAGAGGAAAAAGGCGTAAGGTTGTGAGAACATTTGAGAGAAAAGCCAATAATTTGAGGGAAACACTTGTGTGTCAAACACTTGAGAGATTGTGAGAAATTTTTCTATTAACAAATCTGCCTTTTTACAGGTTCCAAGTATGTGAAACGACAATAACGACAATCTGGAAGGTGAGCAATTACAAGGAATTCCAAATCTCCAAACTCAAGCTTTGATGGGAGAGATGAACCCTTTGTTGAGAGTTGAGATTGAAGTAGTCAATGAACATTTGGATCAAGTTCAAAATGAGATAACACTTAGGCAACAACCTCGGCTGCCTAACGTACAAGGAGATCCACCACCGAGGGAAGTACAAAGAGGCGGTGTTGACTACTATGGTCGAGATGGACACTCCTCTAACTCGAGTCAAAGGAGACCTAGACAAGCTAGGGAAGAAAGAGGTCGGGCTGAAGATAATTTAAGAAACTTAAGCTGAAAATTCCATTATTTCAAGGAAATCATGATCCCGATGCCTATCAAGGAAATCACGATTCCGATCTCAACAACGTACGAGTTGCAAAGCAACCGAAGTGTGGATAATTTTCAAGAGATGGAAATTCTTATGATGAGAGCCGATATAGACAAAGATCGTGAGAATACCATGGTTAGATTTCTTAGTGGTTTGAATCGTGAGATCCAAGACCAAGTAGAGATGCAACATTATTTGGAATTGGAAGATATGTTGCATAAAGCTATCTTGGTGGAGCAGTAGCTCAAGAGGAAGGGTAGAATACATCAAACTTATGGCATGAGTTCTATTACTCAACGTCCTAGCTACTCACGCGAAGACAAAACTGTTCCAAAGCCAAAGTTTGAATCCAAGCCGAATACTAGCCGACAAGAGGTCAAAGGTAAAGTTGAACCCTTTTCTACAAGAAATCGTGATGTGCAATGTTTTAAGTGTCATGCCAGGGGACATTATGCAAATGAATGCTCAAACAAGAGGGCCATAATACTTAGAGCCAACAGAGAGTACAAAACCGAAGAAGAAGTGGTTTCAGATTCTATGTCATCTCAAGATGAGCTAGAGTTACCTGCAGCCATGTGATCTTTTGGTAACTAGAAGGTCTTTGAGTGAGCAAGATAATCTATTACACACGCGATGTCTTGTTCTTGATAAGGTGTGTAATCTTATAATTGATGGAGGGAGCTGTACAAATATGGCGAGTACTACTCTTGTGGAGACAATGGAATTGACTACTCGAAAACATCCCAAGCCGTATAAGCTTCAATGATTAAGTGAGTTTGGAGAACTTAAAGTGTCAAAGCAAGTTGTAGTTTCATTTAGCATTGGGAAGTATAAGGACGAAGTGATTTGTGATACTGTGCCAATGGAGGCTCGGCATATTCTTCTTGGGAGACCGTGGCAGTTTGATCGGAAAGTTGCTCATGATGGTTTCACCAACAATCATTCATTTGGTTATAAGAGAAACAATGTTACACTTGTTCCTATGACTCCTAATGAGATCTACCAAGATTATTTGCTTCTAAAACAACATGAGGAGAGAGGTATGAGTGACTCAAACACAAAACACCAAAAAGTGAATGAGATGGAGAGAGAAACACTAAAAAGAGTGAGCTTAAGAGTGAAACACACAAAGAGAGAAAAGAGAGAAAACACCAAAATTTCTTTGTGAGGTCAAGTGAGATAAAGAGAGCTTTGGTTTCACATCAGCCTATATTTGTACTTATGTACAAAGAGGTCTTTATGAGTTCTACTAATCTTGACCCCGGTTTGCCTAGTGATGTTTCTTCTTTGTTGCAGGATTTTTGAGATGTATTTCCGGATGAGAACCCTAGTGGTCTACCTCCAATCCGAGGGATTAAGCATCAAATAGAATTTGTACCCGGAGCATCCATTCCAAACCGTCCAGCCTATAGAACCAATCTGGAAGAGACCGAGGAGTTGCAAAGGCAATTGAGTGAGCTTATGGATAAAGGATATATACGTGAGAGCATGAGTCCATGTGATGTGCCCGTTTATAGACACCCAATTTCTCGCTTAGATGATATGTTAGATTAGTTGCATGGTTCTTGTGTCTTTTCTAAAATTGATCTTAAGAGTGGATATCACCAAATTCGAATGAAAGAGGGTGATGAATGGAAAACACCTTTTAAAACAAAACATGGTCTTTATGAGTGGTTAGTCATGCCTTTTGGATTAACTAATGCACCCAGCACGTTCATGGAGTTAATTAACCATGTTTTGAGACATTTTATTGGTTTATTTTTGGTTGTCTACTTTGATGATATTCTGGTTTTTAGCAACAGTTTTGAAGAGCACAAGGAGCGTTTGAAATCAGTGTTAGGTATACTAAGAAAGGAAAAACTATATGCTAACTTGAAAAAGTGTACCTTTTGTTCAGATAATCTTGTGTTTCTAGGCTTTGTTGTAAGTGCACAGAGCATTCAAGTAGATGAGAAGAATGTGAGAGAAATCCGAGAATGACAAAGTCCTAAAACCGTAGGAGAAGTTCGAAGTTTCCATGGCCTTGCTGGATTCTATGGACGGTTTGTTTGTGATTTAACACTATTACTGCCCCACTTATTGAAGTGATCAAGAAAGATGTTGAGATTCAAATGGGGAGAAACTCAAGAGAATGTGTTCCATCAACTTAAGGAGAAACTCATCAATGCACCACTTTTATCTTTGCCTAACTTTCTTTAAACATTTGAGCTTGAATGTGATGCATAAGGTGTAGGCATTGGAGCTGTGATTATGCAAGAGAAGAAGCCAATCACTTACTTTAGTGAGAAGCTTGGAGGAGCAACTCTAAACTATCCGACTTATGACAAGGAGTTGTATGCTTTGGTTAGAGCTTTGCAAACATGGTAGCACTATCTTTGGCCAAAGGAGTTTGTGATTCATACGGATCATGTTTCTTTGAAACACTTGAAGGGTCAACAAAAACTAAACAAACGACATACTCGTTGGATGGAGTTTGTAGGAACGTTTCCTTATGTCATACGATATAAGCAAGAAAAGGATAACGTTGTGGTTGATGCATTAACAAGAAGATATGCACTACTATCTACTCTTAATGCTAAGGTTCTTGGTTTTTAGCACATTAAAGAGTTATATGAAACTGACCTTAATTTTCAAGAAGTGTTTAGGACTTGTGGGAAGTATGCGTATGGAAAGTTTTAATTGTTATTGAGGGTTTTCTATTCTATGAAAATAAATTGTGCATTCCTAATTGTTCTTTGAGAGATCTTTTGGTTAGGGAACCACATGGAAGATGCCTTGTGGGACACTTTGGTGTCTCCAAGACCATGGATGTTCTAAAAGAACATTTCCATTGGTCGCATATGAAAAGAGATGTGGAACAAATTTGTGCGAGGTGTGTTACTTGTAAGCAAGCTAAGTCTAAATTCCAACCTCAAGGTATGTATCTCCCATTACCTATTCTGAGTGAACCATGGACTGATATCTCAATGACCTTTTTCCTTGGGTTGCCTAGAACTAAGAGAGGTATGGATTTCTATCTTTGTGGTAGTAGACCGATTTTCCAAGATGGCACATTTCATTCCTTGTCACAAATATGATGATGCTACATTTGTTGATGATTTTTTTAAGGAAGTTGTGTGTTTACATTGCATGCCTAGGACGATTGTTTCATATCGAGACACTAAGTTTCTTAGTTATTTTTGGAAAACTTTGTGGGCTAAGTTAGGGACAAAGTTATTGTTTTCTACTACTTGTCATCCACAAACTGATGGACAAAGTGAAGTAGTCAATAAGACTTTATCCACTTTGTTGCTTGCTATAATTAAAAAAGAATATTAGAACTTGGGAAGATTGCTTGCCTCATGTTGAGTTTGCTTGTAATCATTTCATCCACTCAGCTACTAACTTTTCACCTTTTCAGATTGTTTATGGTTTTAATCCAACTCCATTGGATTTATCACCTTTACCTTTCAATGATCTTGTGAAGTTAGACGGGAAAAGAAAGCTGAGATGGTCAAGAAGCTTCATGAAAAGACGAGACTTAACATTGAGCAAAAGACTAAGCAATATCAAAAGCAAGCCAACAAAGGAAGGCGTGAGAAAAGCTTTACACCCGGAGACTTAGTTTGGGTTCACATGAGGAAGGAACGACTTACAACTCAAAGGACGTCTAAGCTAATGCCAAGGGCCATTGGGCAATTTCGGGTCTTGGAAAAGATCAATGAAAACGCCTACAAGATATACTTACCAAGTGAGTACAAAATTAGTTCTAGCTTTAACATTTCTGACTTGATTCTTTTTGATGCAGATGAACCTGATTTGAGGTTAAATCATTTTCAATAGGAAGGGGATGATATGATCATGGAAAGCAACAATGAAGCTAAGGATGATTTGGAGCTAAGCAATGAAGATCACGAGAGAGTTTTGGAGATTCCAGTCGGTCCAATTACAAGATCACGGGCTAAACAAATCAAGAAGAGCATTTGTGGATTTATTCAAGGCCTTTTGGACAAGAAAACAACATAAGGAACCCATTGGAATTTATATTTTCCAAGTCCAAACCACTTTGAGCCTTCTACAAGTCCAAGAGAAGTCATAAATCAAGTCTTAAATTCCAGCCCAGTAATAGTGATGAATTTGAAAGACTAAAAGATATTTTGGAGGGCAAAAGTTCAAGAGTGCTTCTCATTCAAATCATAATAAATTGTGACATTTACTTGTCATTTACTTACTTAGTAGTTTTTACTCTTCAACTTTAAGACATTCAATAAGTATAGAAGAATCTAGATAGTCCTTTATTTTCTTTATAAACTCATGTCTCATTTGTGAGGATCCAATTTTTTATCAATAAATTTGAGAGTGATTCTCTTTTGTTCTTTGTGAACTTTTCGATCTTTTTTGGTGTGTCATATCCAAGGGATCAAACTGGTTTATAAAGTGAGTTCCATCACACTTGTGTGGCTATTCCTAGCCATTGGCGTGAAGGGACGAGTCGAAACAGCAACAATCTATGGTTTAATATACTAAAGATGGGGGCTACTCGAGTCAACATTCAGTGGTTCCACCACCTTGCTTAATTGAAGGCGAGTTGAAACAACAACAATCTTAGGTTTGATAAACCTAAGGTGGGGGTTTCTCAAGTTCTTTGAAAACCAAGGACTATCCTTACAACTTGGAGTGACTATTCATTCAGGATTTCGCGTCAATAAATCTTCTCTCTCTGTGACTCCAAGTGTTATAGAGAAAACCTTGTGATATGATCATGGAAAATAGCAAGGAAGCTAAGGAGAATTTGGAGCTAAGCAATGAAGATCACGAGAGAGCTTTGGAGACTCAACTCGGTCTAATTACAAGATCACGGGCTAAACAAATCAAGTAGAGTATTTGTGGATTTATTCAAGGCATTTTGGACAAAAAAACAACATAAGGAATCCATTGGACTTTATACTTGCCAAGTCCAAACCACTTTAAGCCTTCTACAAGTCCAAGAGAAGTCCTAAATCAAGTCTCAAAGTTCAGCCCATGAATAATGACGAATTTGGAAGACTAAAATATATTTTTGAGGCCAAAAGTTCAAGAGTCCTTCTCATTCAAGTCATAGTAAATTGTGACATTTACTTGTCATTTACTTAGTAGTATTTACTCTTCATATTTGAAACATTCAAGCTTCAAGCTCCTACTCATAGCCGCTCTATGTACTAATTCCAGTCCTGCGGAAAGGCGCAAACGAACGTGAGCTGCTATACCGTAAGTTTAGAGGAATCTAGAGAGTCATTTCTTTCTTTATAAACTCATGTAATTCTCATTTGTGAGAATCCAACTTTTTATCAATAAATTTGAGAGTGATTCTCTTTTGTTCTTTATGAACTTTTCGATCTTTCTTGGTGTGTCATATCCAAGGGATCAAACTGGTTTATCAAGTGAGTTCCATCACACTTGTGTGGCTAATCCTAGCCGTTGGCGTGAAGGGACGAGTCGAAACAGCAACAATCTTTGGTTTAATATACTAAAGGTGGGGGCTACTCGAGTCAACATTTAGTGGTTCCACCACCTTGATTAATTGAATGCGAGTTGAAACAACAACAATCTTTGGTTTGATATACCTAAGGTGGGGGGTTACTCAAGTTCTTTGAAGACCAAGGACTATCCTTACAAATTGGAGTGACGATTCTTTTGGGATTTCGCGTCACCTTATATGCGAAGCAAACCGTGATATTAATGCTTTTCAAAGAGAATGTGTGTCTTGAGATGTCTGGTGCAGATTTACCACCAAGGGTCTGTGAGCTCTTAGAGAAATTTAAATGTGTTTCCAGAAGAAACACGAGCTAGCTTACCACCAATCTGAGGCATAGAACACCAAATTGACTTTGTTCCCGGTTCCGCACTACCGAACTGTGCGGCTTATCGCATCAATCCGTAAGAAGCTAAGGAACTAGAGTGACAAGTTCAAGACCTATTGGACAAAGGATACATCCGTGAAAGCCTTAGTCCATTTGATGTCCCGGTCTTGCTCGTGCCAAAGAAGGATGGGTCCTGGAGGATGTGTGTGGACTATCGTGCAATCAACAACATCACCAACAAGTACCGCCATCTTATTCCCTGTTTAGACGATATGCTAGACAAACTTCATGGAGCCACCATCTTCTCCAAGATAGATCTCAAGAGTGGTTATCATCAAGTTCACATGAAAGAAGGTGATGAGTGGAAGATCACCTTCAAAACCAAACAAGGTTTGTATGAGTGGCTTGTGATGCCTTTTGGACTCACCAACGCCCCAAGCACATTCATGAGACTCATGAACCAAGTCCTAAGGACTTACATCTGTAAGATTGTGGTGGTATACTTTGATGACATTTTTTTTATAGTTCATGCTTGTCCGATCACTTAATGCACCTTAAGGAAGTACTAGAGACTCTTCGTCAAGAAAGCCTCTATGTGAACCTTGAGAAGTGCACTTTTTGCACTAATGAGCTTATGTTTTTAGGCTTTGTCATAAGTTCACATGGAATTCGAGTAGATCAAGAAAAGATCAAAGCTATTGAATAATGGCCAACACCTACAACCATTGGTCATGTTAGGAGTTTTCACGGTTTGGCAAGCTTCTACCACCGCTTTGTCAAAGATTTTAGCACCATAGCCGCTCCTCTCAAAGTTGTGATCAAGAAATATGTTCCATTCAAATGGGGAGAAGCAAAAGAGAAATCCTTCTCCGAACTAAAGGCATTCCTCATCAAGGTTCCGGTTTTGACTTTGCCAAATTTTGAGAAAACTTTTGAAGTAGAGTGTGATGCTTCTGGATTGGGAATTGGGTTGTGTTAACTCAAGGCAAAAGACCCATAGCTTACTTCAGTGAGAAGCTAAGTGGAGCCACTCTCAACTACCCAACATACGACACAGAGTTATATGCTTTAGTTCGGGCCTTAAAAGTTTGGAAACACCATCTATTAGCCAAAGAGTTTGTGGTTAACACTTATCATGAGACTTTGAAACATTTGAGGGGTCAGACCAATCTGAAGAAGGCATGCAAGGTGGTTAAAATTTGTGGATACCTTCCCCTATGTGACAAAGTATAAGAAAGGAAAGGAGAATGAAGTCGCTGATACTCTTTCTAGACGACACAACCTCATCACCATCATGGACGCCAAAGTTATAGGATTTGAGTTCATCAAGAACAACTACAATGAGGATCCAGATTTTGGAGACATCTATCAAGCTTGCAACAAAGGATCTATTGGGTCATATTACATCCATGAAGGGTACTTGTTTCGAGAAAAGAGGTTGTGCATTCCACAAGGATCAATGAGAGACTTGATACTTAGTGGAAGCATATGATGGAGGACTTATGGGACATTGGCCACATCTAAGTAGAGATGTGGAACGGCTATGCATCAAATGTGCAACATGTTTCAAGGCTAAAGCTAAGTCACATCCTCATGGTCTTTATCTTCCTTTACATATTCCTAATGCTCCCTGGGAGGATATTTCTATGGACTTTGTTTTAGCTTTTCCAAAGATAAAGCACAAGGAAGTGGTGCGCCTACATGGAGTTCCAAGAACCATTGTTTCCGATCGAGATGCCAAATTGCTAAGCCTTTTTTGGAGGACTTTATTGAAAAAATTAGGCACCAAATTGCTCTTTTCAACCACTTGTCACCCCAGACCGACGGCCAAACTAAAATGGTAAACCGTACTCTAGGAACTTTACTTAGAGCTACGGTCGGTAATAACTTAACTAATTGGCTTTCTTGTTTTCCTATGGTTGAGAATGCTTATAACCGAGCTAATCATTCGTCTTCTAAGTTTTCACCATTTGAAGTAGTATATGGTTTCAATCCTTTGACGCCAATGGATTTTACACATCTCCCTCCATGCCATTACCTTGACAAGGATGCAAGTGCCAAAGCTGAACTAGTCCACAAGTTGCATCTCAAAGTAAAGGAGAATTTGGAAAAGAAGGTTGAAGCAATCAAGCAAAGAGAAGACAAGTGGCGCAAGACAGTCATATTCAACCCGGGAGATTGGGTTTGGGTACACATACGTGTGGAGCGAATCCCGAACAAACGTAAGTCCAAGCTTGCGCCCCGGAGCGACGACCCTTTCCGAGTACTGGAACAGATCAACGATAATGCCTATCGCTTGGAACTGCCATGTGAGTTCAATATCTCTTTGATTTTTAATGTTGCCGACCTCTCTCCATTCCATGTAGACAGTGACGATGCACCCGAGATGGAGCATCTTCAAGAGGGAGGGAATGATGAGGGAATCAAGCCGGTTGAACTAGGCAGACCAATGACAAGAGCTAGAACACACAAGCTTAGGGAACAACTAGGAGAAGCTGTAGCTGACATCTTCTTGATGCTCCCTCACCGGGGCGCACCAAGATTGACATCAAAACTTCTTCGAGGAGTGTGGAGAATATCAAGAACGCAAGTCAAGACCGAGCAACACAAAAAGAGAAGAACCAAGATATTCAAGACCCTCTAGAAGCTGATCAAGAGGACCAAGAACCGACAAGACTTGAGCTAGAAGCAACCAACAAGACTTGGCCCTTTATCGCGTCCAACAAGGTATGTTTTGTGTTTAATATAAATGTTTTTGCAGGACCGTCAAGCCCAATGACTCCAGCACCTTATACTAGAGAGTCTTAGAGCCCATAGGCTTTTTAGGCCTTTTATTTTCGTTTAATAAGGCACCAAACTCTAAGTTAGTAATTTGCCATTTTTGTTTATTGCTTGGTAATGCGCTGCGACCCATATTTTACTTATTTCTTTAAGTGAGTTGGCCTTAGGGCTAGCTGATAGGACCCTTTATAAGGTTCCCTTGCAGCAGTGTAACAAACCAACTTTCATATCAATAAAGATCAAACTTCTTCTAAAGAAAACCCTAGTTGTTAGCAAGCTTAGCCGCTTGTCTAGATATTTAAATCGCACTACAAGACCTTGAGAGGAGTCCCTTGATCTAGAGTGTGCTTGAGTGTATCAAGAAGCTAACCATTCATCTTGTGGATCACTCCTCAAACCACCATATTCCGCCGCACCAACTATTCTTATCAAGGAAACACTCTCGGTTCCCTTGATTAAGAATCGGTTCTCATCAACCTTAGAGAAGTATCTTGAGGCGTGTATCATGGTGTATGTATATTTTTAACACCCTGGTGGATATAAGGATATTGTGCAATTCCTTTGGGGTAAATCACAAGAGATTTACAGAGTCAACCTTGCAGTTCCTTCGAGGTTGCCATATACGCGAAGGGTGGGATGTTTGGTTCGTTTAAAACCACCAGATAGGGGCTGGTACAAACTCAACAATGATGGTGCATCTTAGAGGAAATTTGGGGTTATCATCGGTGGGTCGGAGGTGTTTCCTTTGTACTGTTCCACTAGCTAAGTTGTGGGGTGTGTACTATGGTCTATTTTTAGCTTGGGAGAAGCGAGTTTCACGGGTTCGTTTGGAGATTGACTCATAGATAGTTGTTGGCTTTCTCACGAAAGGGGTTGAAGATACTCATCCGCTTTCTTCCTAGTACGCCTATGCTAAAGCTTTTTACCAAAGGATTGGAATGTCCAAATTGTTCACATGTTTAAAGAGGCCAACCGCCTAGCAGATGGACTAGCTAATCATGTTTTTTCTTTACCTTTTGGTTTTCATAGTTTCAGTTTTGCTCATGATTCTGTTAGTTTTATCTTTGAGGAGGATGTTGTCGGTTTGACACTTTCTTGAAACATTAGTTATTCGATGTAACTTTGGCGTTTTTTAAAATAAATTGGGGCATAGCCCCGTTTTCTGACGGAAAAAATTGATAAGGGAATGAAGGTCAAAAGATACTTAAGAGCAGCTCTAACAGTCTTAGAGCAGATTCTTAGGAATTAATGAATTTTAATTAAATCAAAATAGGTTATTATGTATAGAAGGGATTCTTATTTAAGAGACTTAAAGAAAACTTTAAGAGAGCCTTACGAGTCAGTTGGAGATAAGTTTTATTTTTTTGATTCAATAGATATTTGCCATGGCGAAACAGATCCACCTGACAGAACTATGTTTCATCTTCTGCAAGGAACTTAGCTCGGTGCAGGCAAAAAAGGATGGCTTGTGAAGAACCCCAACCTTTTTTGCGCACTTGATTCCCATGCTATAGCCTTAGCCAATCAATTTCTCATTTTGATTGTGAATTGGGATGATCCTTATGCCCCTTGTGTCAAGATCAGACCTAATTTGTCTCCAATTGAGGCTGACTCGATTACGGCAATTTATTGCTTGTTTATTTGTATATTTTTGCAGATAGTACATCCAAGCCGTATCTTGAAACTAAGAGTTCGAGGAACTAAAAAAGATTTGATCCAAGAGACATCCTCTGAAGAGATCTACATTGTAATGCCTGGTATTATTGCCCGCTTCGATGGCTCCAAAATTCAGCTATTGTTGAAGAAATTATGACCCAAGGAGAACTGTCTGAGAACTTTTTCTTCAAGCTTTGCTAAGGTCTTTTATGGATTGTAGAGTATATTACATAAATGGTATCAAGAAAAAATGCAAATCTTTGGGATCAAAAGAGTAGAAAGGGAGATGCAGAAGATAGTAGTAGCTTGTACCAACAACTACCGTATCAGATATGGAATGTCAACAAGAGTGGTGTGTGTGTTGATGCTACTATCAGTGGCATAATACCTCCATCTTGAGAAGTTTTTGGGAGCAGACGAATCAAAAGGACACTCTGAAAGAGTTCAGAGATGTTCCAGAGCTAGACAACCAAACGATCGAGCGACCTATGGAGGAGTATGGGAGGTTTGATCTTGTCAATGGAGAAATTCATTGCACTCGAAAATTTTATCTTACTAGAAAAAATGAACAATTTGAGTCGTGGGTTATGTAAGATATTGAAGAACATATTTTTGCTTTTCATACTCAGGAAATATAAAAAGTCTATGCACTCTCTCATTGAGCATAGTTTTGGTGTTTGTGCTGTTGTAAAGATATGAAACTATTGTGTGTATAATAGTTGATAGCATCTCAGCCTTTGTTGTTTCCTTCATTTTGTAAGGAGGTGGGGAACTTTACACCTGGGGCCAAACGAAAATGGTTGCCTTGGTTCAATATCTGCTTCTGCAAAATTTCTTAATTCTGGTTTTGGTTCCAACATTTTACACAAAATAGATGTTTCAACTTTTGTTGTCTGCATACTCTACAATTACCATCCGTGATTTGGTTCTTTTCCTAAGAATGACTGAGGATGATGCCACAACTTGTAAGCCTCTTCCTATACTTTCAAAGATTAACTACCTTCTATATCAGTTCTTCGATTTCTACTGATCATGCTTATATTGAATTTAATCATAAAAATTATCTAAAACATTGTTCATATATGTATTATGTGTCAATGTCTTAAATTAGTATTTTTAAGCATTTATGATGAATCTGTTGTTAACCATTAAACATGAATGATGAATATAATGTCAACTGGATTCTAATGAAATTTTACTATTAGAAGAGGAAAAGAATTTAAACACATAATAAAATTCTTAACTTTTACAAATCATAATTTACATTAAAAAAGTGGTCGTGGTGTAATGGTTTCTATAAATACATACCAAAACTCTTTATGTGTCCTTTTTTTCTGGTGTGAAAACCTTTATTTAGATGCTAAACTTTCTATATTCTTTGTTTTACATACAAAGGTTAAACACTTGATCTAATTTCACAGTAATCGTAATTAGATGATGTAGATATGTATTTGATTCCAAAGGGATGAATCTTTCTTTTAATTGACTCATACAATTCAGGGAACCTCAATGTCCATGTCTTCTTCATCACTCTTATATGATGAAATCAGGATTCTTTACTTGCCTTGAGCATGTAGCTATTAGCAAATGGAAGTTTTTGAACAGGTTTCCATAGTTAAGCCAACATAACTGGAAGAAAACTGGGTTTCATACATGATTCAATGCAGCTGGTTCCAAACCGAGTTTGCAGCTGCACTACTTTGCTTGAGCTAAAGGATATGATAGACCTCTGAACTGATTGCCTATCAAAATTCCTATCATTGTATCCACTTTAAACCCCAGGTTATAAACTACACTATTATTCATGGCAAGCTTTTTGCATAAAGATTGATATGCCACAGTGCAAAGCTTGAACTTTTCCTCGGCTGTATTCCGTGTTTCATCATACCAAGTTGTAGTCAGTTTCGAGAAACATGTACCGGGCTCTACACAGTTAGTTGCCGAAAACACAATGAAGGTGTAACTAAAGAGGAGAATGACTCAGTGTTACCTTGGTTGATTCATGGTGGCGATCTCGATGCCATTTTAATGCACAAGCTCGGTAACTAAAAAACAATTGGCAAGCAAGAGTTGTGAAGATCAATAGAACATAATGTATGTAACTATACCTGATGAGAATAGTTGTGGTGACTAAATTACTTACGCAACTTTTACATCTTCAAGGTTTATGGGACCGGAGGTACTCAGACCAAGCACCTGTCTATGGGACTCTTGGTTTGATTCTGTTGAAGAATAATCATCTTCTTCTTCTTCATCTAATCAATATCTTGAGCCCCGAGATCTTCTGAAGTTGTTAGAATTCCTTTCCGAGTGAGTTTCCCTTTCTTCATGGTAGTTTGACCAAGAGAACTTCTGGTCAGGCCCTTGATGTTTCCTCTCTTCATGTGTGAATGAACAAGAGAAACCCCGGGAACCACCTAATGCAGTCCTCAAAATGTAGTCAATATCAAATTCTTCATCAAAACACCCTACACAATTGAATAGCATTGTTGGAGACTGATTTCTACTTCCAAAAGCGAAACCAACAAAACCATACATTTGTGATTCATTAGACTGCATATTAACTTATAAACTCTGAGCATTAGCATTAGTCGCCAAACAGTATAGATGAAACACAAGACCTTCAGTATAGAAGCAGCTACACAAACTAAGGCAAAGGAGAGTTGTCTTACTTTTATCCAAATTGTGAGGGATGTGTCTACCATTCCGATTTCTTTTGGGAACTCTAGAGTACTGTTTCTCAAACCACGAGGTGTGCTTACCAGAGTAATCAAACCCATCACTCCAAATCTTGTAAACAAAAGTTGCATCAAATTTGAAAGCTTTAACAATGGAAATATATTCATCCTGCAATATAGAATTCATGAATTTGATTACCCCAAATAAGTGCTGTGCAAAATCATTCACATTACGACGGAAATTCTGCTTTGCTCTCTTTCTTCCCGATCTTTTGCTTCGAGCTTTTGAGTTCTTTTGGATGTGAAAAAGCGTAAATCAAAACAATAGTTATCCGTAAAATCAAACTCTCAGCACTCACAAATATTCAAAATCTACAAATCAATATCAATTACGCAGGAAAACACGATTCAGGCATTGATTCAGAAGAGGAAGTAAATGAAATAAGATATATGTAGAGAGAAAGGGACTGACGGATTGATGTTTTCGTTGTAAGATAGGAGTAGAATGGAAAAAGGCTGATTTCAGGAGAGAACAATAGCCTTGTGGCTTGAGAATCGCTGCTCTAATGGCTGCGATCATCTGTGGCTCAAAGAGATCGATTCGGGATCTAGGCCTTGACTCGGCTGTTCGAACCACTATTTGGCTCAACCGTACCATTGGGTTACGGTTCAAGTTTCTTTTTCTTTTTGTAATTTTCTCTCGTAAAAAAAAACAGTACTTTGTGACTCTGCTCTCTTCCTCTTCTTCTTCCCTCTTCCCTCTTCAATGCTCTACGCAGCTAAAAAAAAACAACCAAGCTTTGATTTTTCTTCTTTTTACCTTCTTCTTCAATGGCATTGATTCAACATAGTTCGGTTTCTGCGACCTCTGCGGTTCGATTGAGCTTCTCATCTTCCGCATCACCACCGCCTTCTTCTCCTTCACCGACGGCAAGGGTTTATCTCAATTTTCAGCCGAAGAAGAAGGGTTCGAGGAAGATTTCTTCCTGGAAAATGATTTGCAAAGCTATGGTTCAAGAAGCAGCTCAAGGAATTCCTTCGGTTTACGCTAGGGAAATGGAGCGTCTTTCTGCTAAGGAATCGCTAATTCTCGCTGTAATTCATTCTTGATTCCTTTAATCTATTCATCTGAAATTTAAATACTTCAATCTGTGATTTCTATCTGCCCTGTTCCTGCTTGCTTAGAAATTGTTGAGAAGAAGGTTGAATTTTAATATTTGGTATCGGAAATCATTATATTGCTTTGATGTATTCACAGGTTGCATTATCAACTTAATCAGAGAAATTGTGTGTAGTGGTTCTCTCTGTTTGAGTTTTAAAACAATTTTAGATTACAGTTCAACGATGCTGGAGGGTTTGAGGCTCTAGTCACAGGGAAGATCACTGATATGCAAAAGATTGATGTGAATGAAAGGATAACAAGTCTTGAGCGGCTTAACCCGACTCCTAGACCAACCACGTAAGTGCTCGATCTTACCTTCAGGTTTTAAGGGTTAAGAGATTTTAGGATAATGCTCTTAACTTGTTCCTAATAGCTTTCCAGGTCTCCTTATCTTGAAGGCAGATGGAGTTTTGAGTGGTTTGGATCCAACACTCCTGGTTCACTTGCTGCTCGGGTTATATCTGAGTCAGTGTTCTTATTACAATCATGTTCATCAATAAGCTTTACCCTTCATAGTAACATTCGGTTTATATCAAGGATTCTTCTACTGTTTGTAATTGTGGCAGGAGGTTTCCTTCTGCATTGGTGAGTCTATCCAGTATGGACATAGTCATTAAAGATGCTAGCGCAAAGGCAACTGCAAACATCAAATTTCTAAACTCAGTAAATAACTAAATATACTTTTCCTGATTGAGAATTATGAACGTAAAAGCAGACTTATAATAGAGATCTTTGTCACTATGGAAATGCAGATCGAATACAAAATCATCTTAGCATCGAAACTCACGGTGGAAGGGCCTTTAAGGATGAGAGAAGAGTATTTGGAAGGAATGCTCGAGTCCCCAAATGTCATTGAAGAAGCAGTACCTGAACAGCTAAGAGGTTTATTGGGTCAAGCTTCTGTAACGCTGCAGCAGCTACCTGAACCTGTCAAGGATACTCTAGCCAGTGGTCTAAGAATTCCCCTTGGTAAGCCATAAGCAATATTTAAGCAGTTTTCCCCTTCGCAATCGCATGTAACATTGTAACCACAAGGTGTTGTTGTTACTGTCTTTCAGGTGGAACTTACCAAAGATTCTTCATGATATCTTATCTAGACGACGAGATTCTTGTAAGTCCCTGAATTGTTCTCTTCATAGAAGGTTAAACTTAAGAGAATATTTTAAAACGAGTCTTTTTGTTGTTGTTGTTGTGTAGATTGTAAGAGATACCGCAGGAGTGCCTGAAGTTTTAACGAGGGTGGAAACATCATCTTCGAGTGTTGTAGTGAAACTTGAATACAACAGTTAAAAACATAATTCTTGTGTTACTCTGTTTCTCTGTCTGTGAATCTCAAAAAGAAAGAAGTGAACACAAACTTGCCAGTCTCGAATACTGGACATACCGAGACCTCTTTTCTTCCTCTACTTTGTCTTGTCTCATATATATCTTTGTTGATACCATTCGTGAATATTCCACTAATCCATTTGATGGATCTTTAATAATTATCAGTTCATCTCCATTGGCCTTTAGGGCATGTTTAATGGTGATAATCTAAAAAGTATCTAAAAAATTGTTTAGTAATAAATTTAATAGAAAAGTATCATTGGTCTCATTGTGTAGAGACATATCAAGCATAATCTCACCATTTTTTTACCTTTTTATTATTTTTAAATTATATGAAACTATCATAATCTCACCATTAAACATGCCCTTATTTCTAATTTTGGTGTGAAAACAACATTTGACCACTTACCACACACATTT
>JAKUCM010006062.1:0-36125 GCA_023374145.1 Lepidium sativum
GAATTAGGGTTCTTAGATTCTATCCAACAGTAATAGTGGCTGAGTCGTGACTCGTGAAACAATATTAAACTAAACTATGAGTGCCGTTCATGTTTTATGATGGAAGATTGGATATGATTCGGACTCTCATTGAGATATTTTTCCTTCAACAAAAAGAAAAAATTTATATATTATATTAAGGAGATAAGGTAAATAGATCTGCAAAAGTATAGATTTATTATCGTGTGATTATATCACGATAACAATAAATAGATCTGCTAATTATCATAGGTGAGTGCCCGCGCTACGCGGCAGGATCATTTTTCAAGTTATGTCATTTTGTTGAAAATTTTAAAATTTTAGGAGAACTATGAGAGTTTTATTAAGGAAAGAGAAACAAATGTTTTAAATATTGATAAACAATATTTCGGCTGAATATTTTGTCAATAGTCGAGACTACTTTAATGAATATTGGCCATGTTCAAGTGGTTGTTCAAGTGGTTGAACTTGTTCTTCTCGGTTCCTTTCTGTAGAATATAGAACTACTAAAATTACAACATTGAAGCTCTTCCATACATTAATATGGATATTTATTGTATAAGAAATTACATGTGGCATGATAGTGAAGATGTTGAAAATCTCTTTGTAGACAACATTTTTAATGGCTGATATGTTTTCTTTTTGTGTGGTGGCACTCCAAATTTGTAGTCCTTCTTTTGATGTGACGCGAGATAAAGCAACATAGAGTTGGTCATGACTAAATACAGGCTTGGGTAGATAGATACCCACATTTTGTAAAATTTGGCCTTGACTTTTGTTTATTGTCATTGCATAACAAACTCTAACAGGGAATTGTCATCTTCGCATTTTATATGGACAATTTGTATTTGTCGTTGTCATGATGATCCTTGGTATAAACACTTTTTTCTTGACATTGGTGTCGATTAGTACATCTTCTTCAAGTACCTTTTCACCTAAATGAGTAACAAGCAGTCTAGTCCCGTTGCATAAACCTTGCTTTTGGTTTATGTTTCTTAACAATATGATTGGGGCATACTACTTTAAAGGTAGGTGATGATTTGGTAATCCCGAACACTTGAGTGCATTTAGGTATTATGTAGTGTATACAAGATTAAATCCATCAAAGTCATCATCATCGGCAGTACTGTCAGCACTAAGATACTCTTTCATGTCACCTCTAATTTTTGCTAAGAAGAAATCATTTAACTTATCAACAATTTCATTCCTTGGTGTAAGGATGGCACGAACTCGAAGATATGCACAGTTTTGGAAAGAGTTTTCGAGATTTGGGAATGTTGCTTCCTGGATTTCTCTCATTGAGTTTTCTCATTTTTCCAAGACTAATGTGTCTTCGATCTCTATGTAGTAATTTTCTAGAGACGCTTCGTTCAGAATATTGAAAATTTTAGCCTTGCCATTCCCGACTTGTAAAATCCATGCAACAAAGATTTTTTCGTCTTGCTTTACTCTCATGTTTTGGTAAGGGTGGCAACGTAACAACTTTACCAAATGTAAGATCTATTAAGTGTTGCGATAATTGTATCTTGTTTGCTTCCTTGTGAGATGACTGTTAATATTTGTCTGAAATCTCCACCTAACAAAATTGTCTTTCCCCAAATAGTTTCGCTTCTGCATCTGGGTCGGTAAAACTCATGATATCTCTTAATGTGCGATCCAATGCTTCAAAAGTGTGACGATGTGCCATTGGTGCTTCATCCCATATGATTAGATCTGCTGTCTCAACCAATTTTGCGAGCATTGTTCTTGGTTTGATATCACACATCGAATCTTCATGGAGAAATGATGGTTACTTGAAGGACTGCATGAACTAATGAACTTATTGATATCTTAGTTATCAATTTGATATATTGATATTTTTGAAAATCCCCTTTCAAGGGAAAATTTCCAGAGAGAATGATGAAGCAGGTGCAGTTTCTTAAAGTTTGGAAATAAGACAAATTATTGACCTCTTGTTTAGCATGTATTATGGCCTCATGGACCAATGATTAGGCGGAAACAAAATTGTACATTAGGTGAAAATCATTTATTTGTTAAGTATATTGATCGAAAAAGTAGTGGAGGGGAGGTTAATTTTTATTTCACAGAATCGTATGGATTTGAGTAGGTTAATTTTTTATGATGATGTCGTTTTAACTTATATAATGTGTGTTTAATGTGATAATGTTATTGGTTGATTAATGAAATTAAATTGCTGATGTGTCATCAACAGAAGAGACAACCCTGCTTTTATATATATAATTACCTTCTTTTTTTCTTTTTCTTTTTAATTTCAAAGTAAATTTCATTCATAAATAATCACGATAACAATTTAATGTATATTTATTTCACTCGATAAAAAAATTTTTGTAACTTCACGATAGAAACAAACCAAAGAAGTACATAACAATCAAGAAAAGCCATAAATAACTCACCTATACTGAATTTCTTAGCAATCAAATCTGCTGCTCCATTTGTCCTTCGATGGATATGATGAAAGGAGATCGTGAGGTGTTTACGAGATAATGTGTTAATCTCGCTTGTGAATCTCCAAAGCCGTGACCACTTATCGGGGTCTTTGATTGCGGAGATAACCTCACTTGAGTCACTCTCAAACCACACCTCCGTAAAACCAAGGTTATTGATAAGATTCATGGCTCATGTTAGAGCAGTAGCTTCCGTTTCAAGAGAAAAGCGGAGTTTGGGATATGTTTTTCTCCAATCCACCTAACCTGCCCATTTTCATCTGGATCATCTCTAACAATCCATCCAACTTCACATGTGTCCCTTTCAATGGTGAATCTAGAGGTTTTATTCACTAAAGGCAAAATTATAACACAATATTACCTTATAAAATATTTTAAAAATTTTAAACAAAAGAAAAACTTCAATAAATTCTCACAAAAATACCTTATGTTCATTCAATGTTTAAAATTTCTTTTATCATTTGTAAAAGATTCAAACAATTCATTTTTAGTAAAAGACACAACATAATCACTTAGGAGATAGTCTTCAATTCGATTGTATCTACAAAACAAAAAAATTATGTTTTTTCAAAGAATTTATGTTATCAATTATGTAACTAAAACATCTCTAATGAGTTTTATGTAAAGATAAATACAATTTTCTTTTTTCACAAAATAGGTTAGATACTAAAATACAGAAAACTATATTTTATATCACAAAAGAATATTACAATATGGTAATTTGGGTCTTTTGAGTTTATGTATAGTGAACTTATTTGTATTTAGAAAGTCAAGGCAATTTTTATGTTTTTCATGGTGGCATCATTTAAATTAAACAAAAATTTACTTAATAAAATAAAATTATAATGTTTTTAGTGGTGGTCCTGGTATCAATAGCCCCCACTACCTTATAACTATTTCCGTTCATGGTCTTCTTTGTGATTCCAAAAAGCATCAATATTACACTTAAAAATACTTTGTAAATGTCTGATTGGTTACCGGCCAGTACTCCATTTACCATGTATCTCCACATTCTTTGTTATCTCCTATGGCCTTATGAATGCTCAGTTGGGGGCAGACTTGATCTCCAGAGAAGGAGGTATCATTTCTACTCTTCCAAAGGTGCAAAAAATCCACGAAAACATAGTAAGTATGTTCTTCCATTCCATAGAGTGATGGTCCAAACCCAGAAGTAGACACGCCACCATGTTGGAGTAGATAGAGTCTGCTGGTGGAGAGACAACCCATTTTTATTCTGGCAAAGGGGCAAGTAAAATGGGTGTGGTTGATGGTTTCATCGATCTCTCCCCACCTAATACCTTGTTTTTAACAGTGATTGTTATGGGTGGAATCAAATTCCAGTAAAAATGAAGGAATAGAAAAGAAAATATTTGATAGTTTCTATTGCATATAAAATGATTTTTAATATTGCTGCAACATTGCAGTTGGCAAATTTATCGTTTAAAGGTCCCCAAGTTTACTTGGTGGAACAAAAAAATGGCTAATTAATACACTCCTACAGTGGGTTAGCAGCATCTAGGAACGAATCCAAAAGATTGTGAACACCTAACAGTGGGAAACACGAAACTGGAAATCGAAGAGTCGAGCTTAGATGTGAAGAACGAAATAAACCTCTAAACAACTCGGATTAGACTGAAAATTTGGCAGCAGAATAAAGACTAGACGAGAAGACTTGTGACAAAGTTTGAGTGGATTTTGCTGAGGGATGAAGGAGAAACGATGGTGAAGAAGAACAGTCGTTTCAGAGCACTTATGAATCGATTTGAGCTATCAAGAGGGATGAAGAACTCTTGATCTTTAGCTTGAATTCACCCAGGATATAACACACGAGGGCAAGATCCAAGTTGTATGAATATTACGCACCATGTACATCAAACAAGTGAGGGAAAAGTTTTAGAATAAAATGTTTGGTGAGGAAGACAAGATAGGGTTCTTAGTACTTATAGGACACCCAGCCACAAAATAGGCATTTGGAATGAGTGGGCTGAAAGTACAAATGCCCAAAACATAAAACAAAAGAGTAGAAGAAGTCCACTTAAAGCCTTAGTCAAAATTAGTCTTCCCTTTCCCTTTCTAAGCATGTTGTCTAAGAGCATTGTGCCAATGGCTTGTTGAAGTCTTTGTGTCTTAGTTCTTGTCATTGGTCCACTTGGTACGTTCATAGCTTGTTTTACCTCCTTTGGTCCAAGTTCCCCAAGCTCTTCTTGTTCCAGTTCAAGCTGTTGGTTCATTCTTATATCATCCCCTCCATTTTGAGAAGGATTTGACCTCAAATCCGCATCATCTGCAACATAAGGAGCTAAGTCAGCAACATTAAAGCTATTACTAACCGAATACTTACCTTGCAAGTCTAATTAATATGCATTGTCATTGATTTTTTTAATGATTAGAAAGGATACATCGATCTTTGGCATCAACTTCGATTTTCTTTCATTAGGAAATCTTTCTTTCCTAAGGTGTATCCAAACCAGATCGTCTTCTTCAAACACCACCTTCTTACGTCCCTTGTTGGTTTGGCGAACATACTTCTATTTATTGGCTTGAATATTAACCCTTGCTTGCTCATGTATTCGCTTGACTACTTCAACCTTTTTCTTACCATCCATACTAAACCTTTCACTCAAAGGTAAAAGCATTAAATTCAATGGAGATATAGGATTGAAACCATAAACGATTTGAAAGGGTGAGTATTTATTAGCAGAATGCACAACATGGTTATATGCAAATTCAACATGAGGCAAACATTCCTCCCAAGTCCTAAGGTTACGCTTAATCAATGCTCTAAGAAGTGTAGACAATGTTCTATTAACTACTTCAGTTTGTCCATCAGTTTGAGGATGACAAGTAGTAGAGAACAAAAGCTTAGTTCCTAGCTTAGACCATAATGTTTTCCAAAAGTAGCTAAGAAACCTAACATCTCGATCAGATACTATAGACTTAGGCATTCCATGCAACCTAACAATATCTCTAAAGAACAAGTTAGCAACATTTATAGCATCATCAGTTTTATGACAGGGAATAAAATGTGCCATCTTAGAGAACCTATCCACCACAACAAATATAAAATCTCGACCGGTTGTAGTCCTAGGCAAACGCATAACAAAGTTCATAGAAATGTCATGCCATGGATGCAAAGGAATAGGAAAAGGTGTATACAAAGTGTGAGGTTGTGATTTGGATTTAGCCAACTTACAAGTCGTGCATCTAGCACAATGTCTCTCAATGTCTCGCTTAAGGTTAGGCCAATGGAAGTGTTCTTGCATTACTTGTAGAGTTTTTTCCACCCCAAAATGGCCCATCAAACCACCTCCATGAGCTTTCCTTATAAACAAATCTCTCAAAGACGAGTTAGAAATACATAAACGATTATTATAAAATAGGAAACCATCATGTCTATAATACTTTCCATGAGCAAACTTCTCACAAGCTGCAAAGATCTTCTCAAAATCAGAGTCAGAAACATATTGAGATTTAATGTGTTCAAAACCGAGTAACTTAGCTTCAAGACTAGTGAGGAGAGTGTACCTTCTTGATAATGCACCAGCAACTACATTATCTTTACCTTTCTTATACTTGATCACATAAGGGAATGTCTTAATGAACTCAACCCATCGTGCATGACTTTTATTGAGCTTGTGCTGGCCTTTAAGGTGCTTTAGAGACTCATGATCTGTATGAATAACAAATTCTTTAGGCCACAAGTAATGTTGCCACGTATGTAAGGCCCTCACCAATGCATAGAGTTCTTTATCATATGTTGGGTTAGTTCGATATGCTGGTTTGTTCGGTAGTACAGCTCTGGGGACAAAGTCAATTTGATTTTCAATGCCTTTAATTGGTGGCGATTTCGGCAGATTATTTTCACGAAAGACATCTTGAAAATCCTGCAAAATAGTAAGAATACTACTCAGCATAGCCGGTTCCAATTCAATTAGATGAAGCAAATTCTCTTTTGAAACCATCAAAAGGTTAGATGATTCACTCTCTTTTGTCCTTGTCTTGGATTGTTTTGATGGCTTTTCATGCAATGGCTTCTTCTTCATGCTGAGTTGATCTAGGTAGACCTCATGAGGAGCCATTGGAGCTAGAATCATCTTTCTGCCCTTGTACTCAAAACAATGACGGTTTGTGAAACCATCATGAATAACTCTCCGGTCTGATTACCATGGTTTTCTTGACAAGATGTGACTAGCTTCCAAAGGTGCAATGTCATATAGAATCTCATCTTCATACTTTCCAATAGTCAAAGACACCTTAACTTGCTTACTCACAGCAAGCTCACCCTCATCATTCAGCCATTGCAACTTATACGGCTTTGGGTGAGGTATTTCCGTTAAACCGAGCTTCTGAACCATGGTTTGGCTAGCAACATTGGTACAACTACCTCCATCTATGATAAAACTGCACACCTTTTCATTGATCACACACCGAGTATGGAACATATTTTCACTTTGTTGTTGTTTTGTAGTCTTGGTCATGACACTTAAAGCTCTCATTGCCACAAAAAGAGGGCTTTTTGGTGGTTCTACAACCTCATCACCTCATCAAGCTTTTCTTCCTCAGATTTAAACTCTCCATCAGTTTGAAGTACCATTACCCTATTGTTGGGGCAGTCACTTGCATAATGCCCTAACCCATGACACTTAAAACATTTGACGTCTCTAGCTCTGAGGTTAGACTTGGCTGATTCTTTAAACTCTTTGGAAACACTTGGTTTATATTCCCTTAAATGAGACAGCTTCTCCTCAGTCTTGACACTTGACTTGGAATCCTTGTGAATACCAAAGTTTGAGTCTTTTGTGTAACTCGATCTGTTGGAACCATAGCTTGATCGAGTTCCCTTCTTCTTAAGTTGCTTTTCAAACATAACATCCTTATGGAACAATTCCTCCAACTCCACGTAATGGTGAACCTCCAAAATATCAATTATGTCTCTATTAAGACCTCCCATGAATCTGGACATTGTAGCCTCATTATCTTCATGAATATCTGCCCTAACCATAAGAGTTTCCATCTCCTTGTAGTAGTCTTCCACAGATTTAGAGCCTTGTACCAGATTTCTCAACTTGAAGTGTAGCTCTCTATGGTAATGACTCGGAATAAACCTTTTCTTCATAAGTACTTTCATTTGGCACCATGTATCAATTAGAAAGTCTCCAACACGTCTTCAAGTAGTGACCAAGAGAGAGAGAGAGCTGAGAGCATTGTCATGGAACTCAGTGGCTGCTATCTTAACTCGGTTTTCCTATGTGTACTCTTGGCAATTAAAGACGAGATCAATCTTCTTCTCCCAATCCAAGTAGGTGTCTCGATCATTAATACCATGAAATGGAGGAATCCAGATCTTTAAACCAACATATTATCCCTAGGAGTTGGTCTTTCTTCACGTCCACGTTTGTGCCTCCTTTGATTAGAGCGAGGTGATGAGTAGTAATCTCGAGCTTCATGCAGATATTCAGCCGCTATAGAGTTAACAGGGACTTGTTCATGCTCAGTTGCAGCTCGTTCTTTCCTGAAAGCTTCTAGTTTGGCATCCATCATTTTGAACAAGGTTGCCATGAGAGCCTCTAATAAAAGTTCTTTGCTTGGACCACCTTCTTCCTCATCTGCCATGTTCCTACAAGAAATCAAAAGATAAACAAGTAATCTAGTCCAACAAATACTCTTAAGACTGCAGAGGATTAGATCTAAGATAAAGTACTCTTAGAATACTAAAAGACACTTTAGAAAATGCATCAAGTAATCAAGAATACCAAGAGTCTTGTAAAAATTCGAAAGTTTTTACTAGAAGTTAAAAAAAAACTTAGATCTAACAGATTCAGACTTAGAATATCATATTTAGGCTTAGATTTAACAGTTTAACAAATCAGAAAATGTTTAAAAAGTAGATCTGACAATTTCGTAAAAGTTCAACAAGAATATGAAGAGTTTTCAACACAACCTGACTTGAATCGGCTCTGATACCACATAATACACTCCTACAGTGGGTTAAGATCATCCAAGAGCGAATCCAAGAGATTGTGAACACCTAAGACTGGGAAACACGAAACAGGAAACCGAAGAGTCGAGCTTAGATGTGCAGAACGAAATCAACCTCTAAACAACTCGGATTGGACTGAAATTTTGGCAACGGAATAAAGACTAGACGAGAAGGCTTGTGACAAAGCTTGAGTGGATTTTGTTGAGGGATGAAGGAGAAAAAATGGTGAAGAAGAACACTCGTTTCAAAGCACTAATGGATCGATTTGAACTATCAAGAGGGATGAAGAACTCATCTTAAACTTGAATTCACCCAGGATATAACACACGAGGGCAAGATCCAAGTTGTATGAATATTACGCACCATACACATCAAACAAGTGAGGGAAAGTTTTAGAATAAAATGTTTGATGAGGAAGACAAGCTAGAGTTCTTAGTACTTATAGGACACCCAGCCACGAAATGGGCCTTTGAAATGAGTGGGCTGAAAATACAAATGCTCAAAGCATAAAACAGAAGACTAGAAGAAGTCCACTTAAAACCTTAGTCGAATCTTCCCTTTCCATTTCTAAGCATGTTATCTAAGATGATAGATGAATAAGTGTATCCAACATTACCTCATTAAAAACCTTGTCTAGAAAACCCATGGGGATAAAACTAGACGAAGGAAAAAAAAAGTGCAAGTATATACACCTCTCTTAGACAACTCTTAGCTAGCTTGAATCACAACCAATGTGGTTGAATTAGCTATAGGGCTAAGGTTGCTTTCAGCCTGATTGAGCATTGTGCCAATGGCTTGTTGAAGTCTTTGTGCCTTAGCTCTTGTCATTGGTCCACTTGGTACGTTCATAGCTTGTTCTACCTCCTCTGGTCCAAGTTCCCCAAGCTCTTCTTGTTCAGGTGCTATTTTTCTCTACTCAACTATCTACGTTTCTAACTTTAGAGTAGATAGAAGAAGTCTTTGGGATATTCTTGTCTCTTTTGAGAACTCTTATAAGCATCTTGGTATTCCTTGGATTTTGTGGGGAGATTAAAATGAAATTATTTCTTCTAGTGAACACTCTGCAGTGGTTTCTATAACTCAGCTCCTCCTAGTATGATCAGATTTCAGAACTCTGTCTCTTCTTTTGACTTGGCAAATTTATCGTTTAAAGGTCCCCAAGTTTACTTGGTGGAACAAACAAGTAGCTAATCCTGTCGGGAAAAAACTTGATTGTGCTCTTGTGAATAGTAATTGGCTTCATTCTTTTTTCTCAATCCTTTGCTTCTTTTGAAGCTCGGGGAATTTCAGATCATACTCGTTACTTGGTTCACCTTTTTCTGATTAGGTTCAAAGAGCTCGTCCGCCATTTCTTTTTTTCAACTTCTTTACAGATTACCTTGACTTTGTTTCGTTGGTTATGAGTTTTGGGATCATTATCCTCCTCTATTTCACTCTAAATATGATCTTCATATGTTTCACCTTCGTCTCAAACTTTTAAAACCTTAGCTGCGGTCTTTAAGCAAATCTCATTATGGTGATTTACCTAAAAAACAAAAGTAGCTTATAATTCTCTTTGTAACCTTCAGAATCAAGCCTTAGCAAATCCAGACCCTCTTCATTTTTCAGCACATGTTAAAGCGTCCTCTTTTTGGCACCATCTTGAACAAATGGAAGAGAAGTTTTATAGGCAAGAGTCCAGAATTTCTTGGCTCTAAGCTGGTGATCAAAATATTGTTTTCTTTCAACGTGTTATTCAGTCCAGGGCTCCCAAGAACTTGAAAACAAGATTTTTACTCTATTGTCAAATTCTATTATATTGAGATGTCATTGTAGTATAATAGGTGTCAATCCAACTGAGAATGTAATTATCAATTAGGATGCAGTTAATTGTTCTAATCCAAAACAATCAAAGTGTGGTTTATCTAATAACCTATATCAAAATAAAAATAAACAAGCAAGTAATAAAAGTCGAGTATTTAAACGAAGCGGCAGATAAAAGAGTATTAACTAAAATTAACACAGAGTGAGAAAACAGGTTCCTGAGGAGTGAGTATCATGGAATAGCGTGACTCTTAAACTAACTAGACGCTTGACAACACTCAATAGAGCTAATCTCTAGGCTACGAGAACACAAGTAATGAATTCACTCTCGTGGAAAATAAACTTGAATAGACTACTAACAGACCCTATCATCATATGCTTTTGAATAAACGATCAACTCGCTTAACGCTGATTCACACCTCAGACATTCGATCCTTCGAGCTGAGCATGTGAATCTCTGAAGTGATTTAGTTAGACGCTCTACCAAACAGCCATCAGTGCTAGAGCGTCTCAGAACAAGCCTCAGTTGATCAGGATGAAGCTAGCGATGAAAATACCAGATCAGAAAATACCTTAATAATTCTAACTTCAAGCAACCTAGAAAGCTTAAGCACCACGTTGTCCTAACTCATCCTCAATAGTCCTAGATGACTACTCAGAACTCATTAATTTAACACAAAGCACGAACTCAAAATTCGATTGTATAAACAAAGAACTCAAACAAGGTATGAAATCAATGCTGAGCGTAAAACTAAATTGCATATAACGTAAACTCGAAATCAAAAGGTTTCATTTGGTTACAAAGCTCTAAGTTTGCTTCTCAAGAAAAAGTGTAAAAACTAGGATCCACCTTTAATAGAAAAACTAGAAAATATATATTAAATTTGGTACAACCCTAGGTTGAATTCGGCCCAACAGAAAGAACTCATCGTGTCGTGGACTTCAACCTCAAGTTGGTCCAAATATTTAAAAGGCACACGAGTAGAAAGTATGAAGCCTAGAGCACGACCCACTCAATCCATAGCTCCTTTGACTCAATCTGTAGCTTTCTTTGAGTGTGACCCTGAGTTTGAGCTTGACCGTGAATTTAAGCTGGCACTCGAGTTGGCACTCGAGTTAGCACTCGAGCTGACTTAGAGCTAGAACTCGAGTTGGCACAGAGCTGGCACTCGAGCTGATTCATAGCTACTATGACACTTCAGCTACTATGACTCTTCAGCTTTTGTGATTCTTCAACTTTTGTGACTCTTCAGCTTATGTGACATTCTTAGCCACTACTTGTCCTGAATGCTCTGATTATGTGCTTTACTACCTGAAATCTCCTTGAATGCAATGTATATGCTAATGCGTATGGATTGGGCTATTTGGACTCTGAAAAGATGAGAATGTAGTAGAAATGTATGCTTAAACTTAACTAAACAAGACTCCTAGTTCATGCTAAAACGTGTATATTAACTCCCTTAGACTTATTCTTTGCTTGCCATCACGCAAACACGCAAGAACAAATTCGGAGAGAAGTTCCTCAACGGGGACTCAAAACCAAAGCAAGCTGACTCAAATACTAACACTCAGTGTCCTATTTTAATGTTCTAAACTACAATACTAAACAAGTCCTACTCTGAAAATATTAGCCATGCAAATCACAATTTGATCTAATCCCAAACTCAACCTACAATTGCATTCAATTAATTCCAAACTGTGAATTAAGTTACACATATGATTAGTGATAAGGGGTTAGTTAGTTACATAGAACCAGCTGTGGGAAGTGTTGTGATAGCAAATGGAAATAGGATATCGGTTAGTGGAGTAGGGAATCTAGATTTATTTGATAAGAAATCTAGGGTTTTCTATTTACCGGAGTTTACCTCGAATCTGTTATCGGTTAGGAGGGCTGTTTTGGACTTAAATTGTTATGCTATCTTCGGACCTAACGATGTGAAATTTCAGGATATTGATACCGGACGCTTGCTTGGACAAGGGAAAGTCCAAAATGGACTTTATATTATTGAAGATCCTAAGTTCTTATCTTGGAATAGTCGCACTAGTTCAGTTGTGTCTAATTCGGCAGTTGGAAGCCTTAGTAATCGTGTTTGGCATGCTAGAGTTGGTCATCCTCATTTTTGTACTATGAAACTTATGTTGCCTAATCATTCGTTTGACAATATTGATTGTGAAGCTTGCATTTTAGGAAAACATTGCAAATCGATTTATCCATTATCTTCTACTATCTATGAAAATTGTTTTGATCTTGTGCATTCGGATGTTTGGACTTCTCTTTGTGCCTCTAGAGATCACCATAAATACTTTGTCACATTCATAGATGAAAAGTTGAAATATACATGGATAACCCTTATGCCATCAAAAGATAGAATCTTTGATGCCTTTAAAAATTTTGAGGCTTATGTAACTAATCACTTTAACTCAAAATTGAAGGTACTTAGGACATATAATGGAGGCGAATACATGAGTAAAACCTTCCAAGAGCATCTAACCAAACAAGGGATCTTACACCAAACAAGTTGCCCTTATAACCCATAGCAAAACGGGGTTGCGGAGAGGAAAAACCGTCACTTGATGGAAGTTACAAGATCCATTATGTTTCATATGAATGTCCCTAAAAGTTTTTGGGGGGATGCAATCATGACAGCATGTTATCTCATTAACCGGACACCAACAAAAATTCTCCAAGATGTGTCTCCATACAAGGTATTAAACAAAACCGAACCTCCACTGAATCACTTACGTGTCTTTGATTGTGTATGTATTGTCTTAGTGCCCGGAGAGCTTAGAAAAAAACTTGAAGCCAAGAGAAAGAAGTGCATGTTCCTAGGTTACTCATCCACCCAAAAAGGATATAAATGTTATGATCTAGTTTCTAGGAGGATTCTTGTTTCTCGGGATGCAAAATTCATTGAGGATCGTGGATTCTACGGAGAAAGGAATTGGGAGGATCTCTGTGATTTGTCATAACCAGTAATGGATAGGTTTGCTAGTTTACGGTTCCTCTTTCACCACTTAAGCGTAGCAGACTCATCATCGGCTCCAAACTCCCAAAGTACTTCTCGGATTCAAGACCCCACGACTGAATCTTCCAGGGCTACAAACGCCCTTCAACCTTCTCCTTGGGCTCCAAGCGCCCAGCCTACTTCTCTCCAGGATCCAAGTGCGCCGAGTGCACCTATCCTTATGGAACAACAGCCTTGCACCCAAGACCATGTATCTATTCACATTCCGGATCCGCAAGACTCACCGAACCATCATATTGTGACAGATCCGTCTCCCGGACCTTACCCGGTTGCTCCAATAGTAGAACCAACAACCGGTACTCAACCTCTCCGGAGAAGCACATAGATTCAAAACACGAGGGTCTATTAAAATCCTCAAGCTGTGGCCCAACCGCCTCAAACGGTTTTTTCGATTGACCTTTGAACTTATGATTTTCAAGTTTTTCTTGGCAAAATTGTGTTGGACCAGGTTCCCCAAAGCTATGATGAGGCTAAACAAATCAAGGAATGGAAGGTTGCAGTTGATGATGAAATTCATGCTATGGAAAGAAACCGAACATGGGATCAGGCAAATTTACCTAAAGGCAAGAAAGAAGTGACATCCAAGTGGGTATTTACCATCAAATGCAAGAGTGATGGAACTATTGAGAGATACAAAGCTCGACTTGCTGCTCGCAGATTCACACAAACCTATAGCGTTGACTACACCGATACATTTGCACTGGTTGTCAAGCTCCACACAGCAAGGGTTGTTCTTTCCTTAGTTACTAATCTATCTTGGGAATTGTGGCAGATGGATGTCAAGAATGTTTTCCTTCAAGGTGAACTTGATGAGGAGGTATACATGGTCCCCCCTCCCGGTCTTGACTCTAAGTTCCCTCCCGGAAAAGTTCTAAGGCTTCGGAAAGCAATCTATAGCTTGAAGCAATCACCAAGAGCTTGGTATCACAAGCTTAGCTTCACTCTTCGAGATCGTGGGTTCAAGAAATTTGAAGCGGATCACACTCTCTTTACCCTTAAGGGTCCCCAAGGTATTGTGGTGGTTTTGATCTATGTCGATGATCTTATCATCTCTGGTGATGATAAAGACGGCATTGCAGCCACCAAGATCTATCTTAAATCTATCTTTGACATTAAAAATCTAGGGGAATTAAGGTATTTTCTAGGGACTGAAATTTGCCGATCTTCGGATGGCTTATTTCTTTCTCAACGAAAATACACTCTTCATTTTCTTAATGAGACGGGTATGCATGACTGTAGACCAGCCAAGACTCCTCTTGAAGACTACTACAAGGTCAACCGAAAGAGGGAGAGGAACGACGAACCGTTTGACGACATTCCACAATATCGGAGGCTTGTGAGCAAGCTAATTTATCTTACAATATCTTGGCCCGACTTGTGTTTTGTAGTGAATCAAGTGACTCAACATATGCAAGCACCAACAAAGTATCATTGGACAATGATGAGAGGATTCTCAAGTATCTCAAAGGAAGCTCGAATCAAGGCATTTGGATGGGACAGAATGAGAGCTCGAATATTGCGGGATATTGTGATGTGGATTAGGCTGGAGATAGGAATGATAGGAAGTCTACCACAGAGTATTGTACATTTGTTTGAGGCAACATAGTGACTTGGAAGACAAAGAAGCAAAATGTGGTGGCATGCTCGAGTGTCGAAGCGGAGTATAGAGCGATGAGGAGGCTGACCGATGAATTGGTATGTTTGCGATCTCTTCTCAAGGACTTAGGCCAAGATGCAAAGGAACCAACTACTATGCATTGTGACAACCAAGCAGCAATTCACATAGCATCCAATCCCATTTTTCACGAAAGAACTAAGCACGTATAAGTGAATTGTCACAAAGTTCGTGAGCACATAGAAGAAGGTGTAGTTCTTCCATGTTATACACCAAGTGAGGATCAATTGGCAGACATCTTCACCAAAGCCGCAAGTACCAAGGTTTGCAATCACATATATAAGAAGCTTGGTCTTGTGAGCTTGGAACTCTCTTGACTTCATGTCCTCTAAACCCGAGTTCTACACACTCTTTTTCCCTTGGTTAAAGGTTTTATCCCACGTGATTTTCCTTATCAAGGTTTTTAATGAGGTGTAGTGTTTGGGTTTCCAAGCTAAGTCTTCGTTCCTTACGGTTTAGCTAGAGGGGGAGTATTAGTCGAGTCCATTTACCCCAGAAGATGCTTATTTTATAAGCAAAGGAGAAAAAGTTTTAGGGCAACATAGCCATTTGGAAGAAAGAAAAAAATAGATTGTCCCAAGATATGGTTCCAATTCTATTTTTCATTTTTCCTATTTTCCCTTTTCCTATTTTTCCTTTTTCCTATTTTTCATTTTTCTACTTTGCATTTTCTCTCTTGTATCTCCTTCTATATAAACACTCATTGTAAGATGTTTTCATAAGTAAGAAGAAGAGAAGAGTTTTTTCTAATATTCTCTCTTAATTCTCTCTTTATTTTTCGCAAGTATAGTTAATCTTTGGTGTTAATTCTAACAAAGTGTTGGCACTGTGGGAACTCGAGTGGCGTGGTTGCAGCAGAGTTGGAGTCGAGACGCGTTAGGATTCAAGTAGCGTCACGGTGTGAGGAGCGGACTTGAGTGGCAAGAGAAACTAGGCGAAAGTATGTGACTCGAGTACGCACTGTTGTAGGGATCAATTGGAAGTTGGTGACTTGGAGGGCGAGGTGTGTGGTGAGATGCAGCTCGGGGACGTGACGAGTGGAGTGGTGAGTTTAGGCGACATAACTCTCGTGGGTCTACAGTGGGAGGAGACAAAACGTTACTTCAAAGACTTCTTTTTTTGTGTTTTTTTTGCATCCTCTCTTCAACTTGGTGATCAGGTTGAGTTTACTAGCTTCCTGGAAGTTAAAATCAAAAACCAACAAAACAAGGAAATTGGTAAAAACACAATCTAAGATATTTACAAAGGATATCATGAGATTGCCTCCCAAGTGCGCTTGTTTAAAGTCTCGAGCTTGACTCTTCACACTCATTAGAGACAAGGTGGTTCATTGAGAAGAACCGAAGTTCCCTCAGGTTTGGTTTCATTAGCAAAGTAGGGCTTAACTCCTTGACCGTTCACTGTGAAAAATATTCACCATCTTTGTTTATTAGAGTTAAAGCTCCATATGGTAGAAATTCTCTGACTTAAAACGGACCAGACCATCTTAACTTCAGCTTTCCACGGAACAAGTTAAGTCTTGAGTTGAATAGTAGTACTTGATCACCAGCTGTGATCTGCTTGGGCTCAATCTTCTTGTCTTGAAATGCCTTTGTCCTTTCCTTGTAATTTTTTGAGCTCTCTTAGGCTTTAAGTTTGACATCCTCTAACTCATGCAAATCCATAAGTCTTTTCTCTTGAGCGTTCTTGAGGTCAAAATTTAAGAACTTAGTTGCCCACATTGCCTTGTACTCTACTTCAACTGGTAAGTGACATGACTTCCCATATAGTAACTTAAATGGAGTCCTTCCAATTGGAGTTTTGAATGTTGTTTTGTATGCCCACAGTGTATCATCCAACTTGACTGCCCAGTCTCGTTTTGACAATTCCACTACTCTGGCTAAAATGGCTTTTATCTGTTTGTTTGATAGTTCCACTTATCCGCTTGTTTGAGGGTGATACGGAGTTGCTACCTTCTGCTTAAACCCATGTTTTTTCAGTAAGCTCTCGAACACTTTGTTGATAAAGTGAGTACCGCTGTCACTTATTACGACTCTTGGAACCCCAAACCTTGGAAAGATGATACTCTTGAAAAGTTTTAGCACTACATTAAAGTCATTTGTTGGGCATGCAATTGCCTTTACCCACTTGGAAACATAGTCAACCGCTACCAGAATATAATTGTTTCCATGTGACGGAGGGTTAAATAGCCCCATAAAATCAATGCCCCAACAGTCAAACACTTCAATCTCCAATATCGGATTTTGTGGCATCTCATTTCTCTTGTTGATGTTGCCCATTCTTTGAAACGTATCGCACTTAGAGATAAATGATGGAGTGTCTCTGAACATAGTCGACCCCCATAAACCTGATTGGATAATTTTTTGAACTGTCTTGAATGTGGAGAAATGACCACCGTACGTTGAACCATGACAATGCTAAATGATTCCCTGAACTTCTTCTTTTGCAATACATTTTCTAAATAATCCATCAGATCCCTTTTTTGTAAATATGGCTCGTCCCAAAAAGTAGTGATTCACATCTCTGAAAACATTATTTCTCAGATAGGAATCCAAACTTTTTTGCACTTCCACAACAATCAGGTAATTAACCAAGTATACATACCAAGGTAGAGTGGCTCCAGCAAGCTTACGGCTGATCTGGTGACAGTTTTCTAACCCTTTCAGGTTGCAGGTGTGTACTTGGGACTCGAGTTTGGAATCCGAGTGAGGTTCTACTCGAGTGGTCACTCCTTTGAAAGTCATGAAATGCTTTTCTGTCATGAAGTCATCTATTGGGATCAAGTCCTCTATCATCATCCGCTATAGGTGATCGGCTACCCCGTTCTCTAATTTAGGTTTTTTCCAATACTTCCATGTCAAACTCTTGTAGTAGTAGTAGTATCCACCTCAGTAACCTTGGCTTAGCATCCTTCGTTTTCATCAGGTATTTCAAGGCTGCGGGATATGTATGCACAATCACTTTGGAACCAACGAGGTAAAATCTAAATTTCTCAAAATCAAAGACCACAGCTAAGAGCTCTTTTTCAGTAGTTGCATACTTGACTTGAGCGTCGTCAAGTGTCAAGCAGGTGTAATAGATTACATTCATCTTCTTGTCTTTCCACCGACCAAGAACTACTCCCACTGCATAATCACTTGCATCGCACATAGTCTTGAACGGTAGAGTCCAATCTGGAGCCTGGACTATTGGGGCGGACACCAAAGCTTCTTTTATTTTTTAAAAAGCCTCAAGACAGTCCGAGTTAAAGTCGAACTCGACTTCTTTGCAAAGAAAGTGCGTTAGTAGTCTTGCTATTTTTGAGAAATCCTTGATGAATCTCCTATAGAATCAAACATACCCCAAGAAACTTCTAATATCTTTAACTTTCTTAGGAAGTTGCTGCTGAACCATGACCTCAACCTTGGCTTCATCAACTTCAATACCCTTTTATGATATCTTGATGGCTCGAGCTTGAGTACAGTTGGCGGCTTGAGGTAGAGTGTTTTTAGCGGCACTTGATGGGGTTCGACTTAGCTTGCCGGGGCGCGGTCGAGTTGTATCAGCGGCTCTGGAGTAAGCTTGAGTATGCTTGGGGGCGTTTGAGGCAAGTTGTAGAAGCGGCACTTGGCAGGGCACGGTCGAGTCATCTGGGTTTTTTTTAACAAACTATATTAGACTCGAGTGTTGATTGTGCTTTGGTGCTCAAGTCCTGAAATTCAAATATTAAGCTAGGTTCGAAAAAATTAAAAATTGTAAACACTTAAAGTCATTGATCTTGACTTTCACCCTTTCAAAGGCCAATTGGTTCATCAAGAGAAACTCAGGTTCTCTCGTGAATAGTCTCATCGGGTTTATACTGCTTAACCCTTTGCCTATTCACAGTGAAATTGTTTTCTTCCCTGTTGATCAATGTAATAGCTTCGTACGTCAAAATTTCTTTAACATAGTGTGGATTAGACCATTTTAACTTCAATTTCCCAGGAAAAGACATTAGCCTCGAGTTAAACAGTAACAATTGATTGCCATGTGTGATTTTCTTGTGTGTAATCTTCTTGTTGTGGAAAGTTTAACTCCTTCCCTAGTACATTTTTAAGCTCTTGTATGCTTCAAGTCTGTCTTCCTCTAACTCATGCAAGTTCATGAACCTTTTCTCTTGAGCAGTTTGGAGATCGAAATTTAAGAACCTTGTAGCCCATAGTGCCTTGTACTCTATCTCTGCAGGCAAATGGCATGCTTTTCCATACAGAAGTTGGAACGGAGTTCTTCCAATAGGAGTCTTGAAAGCCATTTTTAAGCCCATAAAGCGTCGTCTAACTTCACTACCCAATCACATTTTGACACCCCACTAACTCGAGCTAAAATAGCCTTGATCTGCTTATTTGAAACCTCCACTTGACCATTTGTTTGTGGATGATAAAGCGTAGCTACTTTATACAATGGAGCCATTGCACAGGCAAAAGAGCCCAGATCGCACCAGAGATCCAAGCATATAGAGAGGAGATATCATCTGATTAGAGATATCGTTGAAAGAGGAGACGTAAAGATCAACCGAGTTTCAAGCGAAGAGAACGTTGCTGATCCTTTGACGAAAGTACTTTCAAGGACTAAGCATGAGTATCATGCCAATGGCATAGGCCTTAGGTATCTTAAGATGTAATCTTAGTTCCAGTGGGGTTATAATAGTTTTATGTTATGATATAAACATACTTTGGTTATGTTTTAATGAAATTATTTCATTTATATTTAATACTTGTATTAAATATTTATCCCGAAATAATCATGACATTCTTATAGGTCATCAAGTTGAGGACTTGATCATGAAACCCTATAGGCGTAAAAATTCATGAATTATTTCATTCCCTAGTCAATGGTTATTAAAGTGGGATACTAATAACGAGCTAGACTAGTATGTGAGGTGACTGATGACTAAGTTTCATGGAGTCATTGATAATAAGTATCAAGTCAATCACATAGATGTGTGTCACATGAATATATCATCGGAAATGACCCGCTATGAGAACTCAGCGAGATCGTATAATGAGTGACATAATAGATTCTCATATGACTATAGAGCATAGTCCTTAGACATGAGTTCATGCTATTTTCTTGCACATGAATTGGTGTGTTTTGAAAATTTCAAATGCCAACCGTAACTGGTGGTTATAAAGGAATTTGTCGGATAAATCATGAAATGTGAGAAAGGAACAGAGGATGGAACAAGATGGAATTTGTCCCTCCTATATACGGGAAAAATATATCTTTGGGCTCTTCGAAAGATTTGGTACTGTAAAATGCATGGTCGTGCTCAAACAAGGTGATAAATGCTTGTTTGCTATATCAGTACAAATTCAAATTCGATGAACATTGATCTGACTCATTACAATAAGGATAACACGAACTCTTGCCTTAGAGCAGATAAAGATATGGAGACAAAAAGATTTTGGGCATATATGATTCCAGTACAAGTGGGAGATTGTTGGGAATGTCCTGCAATCATTTGTACTTACTCATGTGGTCGGTTCTAACATCGAGATTAGACAAAGTCATATGGTATTTAGGGTTGTAATGGCTTGCTATAGTCCACTTATAATCTGTGAGTTGAGATACTCACTGCTAGTACTATATGATCCTATTGGGTCACACACCTAATCAAATGGAGACAATTCAATAGGGAATGATCATTATAGGAATGATTCATGACTTGAGCGTAATAATACATGGTTTCGGATAAAAACATGTGTTTTGGGCCAGACCTAAATTAATCCTAATTCAACTAGGAATTAATTAGGTGTTTTGGGCTTGGCTTAAATTAGTCATAATTCAACTAGGAATTAATTAGGTGTTTTGGACTGGGCCTAAATTAATCCTAGTTCAACAATGAATTAATTAGGTTAACTTAAACTCCCTATATATATGATATAGGGCACGTTTTTGATATAACAAGAAATTCTAGCCGCGGATGCACAAGTCGAAATCCTAAGAGAATTGCACACAAAGTTCTAGCAAATTTCTCTCCTACTTGTGTGCGTGTGGACTATCAATAGAGTTGCTACATTTGGAGCACTTGATGATCTCATACCTGATCTTATATCCGCTGCACTAACCAAACTTCAGGTATAATCGAGTTCTCTATTTATCAGATTCAATTAAGTTAATACAAGACCTAGGGCTTAGGGTTTTGCTAGATTAGTCAATTGATGATTGTCGAATTGCTTAAAAACCTAACAGTGGTATCAGAGCCAGTTTGTACTCTTATTGAAATATGATATTTACATGCTTGATTGATTAATCAAAAGTTTATTTTAATTGAATTAGAATTTCATGATTAGGGTTCAATCTCTTTTGGGGCTCTACACTAGAATGAGATTCATCTTCTAAGTGTATCCTATGCATGCAAAAACTTGGGAAATTTCTCTAATATTTTTAATTGTGTATCCTATGGCCTTTTTAAAACGTTTAAGCTCAGTCAATAGCATGCTCAATTCATCATCACTCAAGTTATCATTGACAATTACAGGATAAGTATATTAAGAGCCCAGAAAGGCGTACCTTAGCCCTGCATGAAGTGGTTTCAGTTCCACTTTGGGTGCCTTGAGCTCAAACCAGTCATCAGTGACGCCAGGCGTAGTGCATTCAAGTATTTGCAGCTCGATTCTCTGACTCGAGTCAGGCTCAGATATACTTGAGTGTCAAGTCACTGCTTAACTCTTTGAGCTCGCATACTCCAATTCCTCAATTACCACTGAACTCTTGTCTGACCTGTGAGAATCCAGCAGTTTCGCGTAGCATTCAACTTCTAGACTCATGTACACCTTAGCGGTTGGCTTTGTGAAAGCAACTTTCAATTGATCTTCTACTGTCAACTCTTCTAACAGCTCATCAGCAAGAGTGTCCATTTCGTGAACTGCAAACACCTGACCCTCGCTCGTTGGCTTCTTAATTGCATCATTTATATTGAATTTCATTTTAACATCTTGACCCAAATTCAGCTCGATCACCCATTTCCTAACATCAATTAAAGCGCATGTTGTGGCCAAAAAAGGTCTTCCCAATAACAAAGGGTCCTTAGGTTCTTCTTCCATCTCCAAGACAATAAAATATGTTGGTATCTTAACTCCTCCCACCTTCACAAGAAGGTCTTCCAGAATGCCATAACTGAAAGCGGCATGGGGCTAATTGAAGCACCTAGATCACAGAGACACTTGTTGAATGATAAGGGTCCAAGCGAGCATGGGATTGTAAAGGTTCCAGGATCACCAAGCTTTTTTGGCAAAACATTCCTTTGGATTATTGCGTTAATCTCATGTGTCAGTACGATCATACCCTTGACTTCTTGAGTTCTCTCCTTGACTGTGTCCTTTAGAAATTTTTGGTATGGAGGCATTAGCATAAAAGCGTCCAAAATAGGAATTGTCACCTTAATTTCTTTCATATGCTTATCAAAGAGCGCTTTGTACTTCTCTGTAAGTTCCTTCTTGAACCTTTGGGGAAAAGGTAATTGGGCTTTGTATGGTGGAAGAACAAAGGGTTTGTTCTTTTATGGCGGTTCTTGTAGGTGAATGAGTGTTTGGAGTGCTAGGTTTGGGTTCAACTTGGTCTTTTGTGTCGAGTTTATCTTCAGGTGTGGGTTTTTCAGCAGATTGTGGCTTAGAAACAGCTCCAGGTCGAGAATCTGTCTCGAGTGGTTGGGTTGCAGTGGAAATTTTTGTCTGATCCTTGATGATAAAATCATCCCCCTCTTGAACCATACTAGCCTCAATATCCTTTGGACTCTCTGCTCGAATCACCAACTCGCGTCCACTTCTCAAAGTGGTGGTATTAGCGTAATACTCTTTTGGGTTGGGAACTGCTTTCCCTGGAAGTTGGCTTGTTCTATTCACTCTAGAAGATGATGCTTGTTGACTCTCCACATACTTGAGTCTTGTGTTTAGTGTCTCAAACTTGCACGTGAGATCATTATGAGAGGCGTCAATTTTAGAGTGCACCTCTCCAAACTTTTGCGTGACTTCGGCTGCAGACACTTTATGTCCCTTCAAGATCTCTTGAAGTAGGTTCAAAAATTTTGGTGGTTGTGTAGCGGTTGGTGGGGCGTGTGCTTCATACCCAGGTGGTACATTTGCAGATGGCTGGTAACTCTTGTGATATTGCTGCTTAGAGATAAATACATTCGACTGGACGTGTAGGGGTTTGAGTGGGTAGATCTGGTCTTGGGGATTTTTCACATTGTTGCTTCTGTATGAGAGGTTTAAATGTTTCTTGTAGTTGTTGTACTGCTTGTAACCACTTCCCTGATTTTGTAAATAACTGATCTCCTCAACCTGATCATCCTCCTCGTTAGGTATATGTTGGTCTCCAGTAATGAAGTGAACATGTTTCTGTTGTACTTGCAGCAACTTGTCAATTTTATCCAATTTCACGTTTAGGGCCTTGAGCTTCTTCCTACTGATTGTGTCTGTGTCCACTGTACTTCTCATCGTCCTATTGTAGTCCTCGTTATACTGCCCATATGTATGTGCCATATTCTCCACTAGCTGTCAACCTTCAGTGACGTCCTGATTAAGGAAATTGCCATGGCAGGCGGTATCTAATAGTCTTTAGATGTTAGGGTGAACACCTTTGTAGAGATTGTTGAGCAGAGTCTTAGCTGGGTATTCGTGATGTGGGCATTGAGACTGATAATTCTTGTACCTCTCCCAGGCTTCAGCGAATGTATCAGAATTATGTTGGGTAAAGGTAGAGATGGCGTTCCTCAACTTTGCAATTCGAGAGTTGGAAAATAATTAGGTAAAAACGCATATTTGCAAGCATCTCATGAAGTGATGGAGCCTTGCGGTAGGTGCTTCTCCCAGACGTGGGCTTTGTCGCCAAGAGAAAATGGGAACAACATCAGTTTGAATGCATCCTCACTAACTCCATTGAGCCTTTGCAGTCCCTAGAGCCGCTCGAATTCGTCCAAGTGATCAAGCGGATCTTTAGAATATAGGCCATGAATCTGCATGATTTGGATCACAGAGATGAGACTGGTCTTGATCTCGAAATTGTTGTTCGTTATAGCTGGAGGAACAATCCTACGTCTCTAGGTGTGAGTGATTGGTGCATCTCCAGCTCCAATTATTTGCGGCCTCCTCTGCTAAGGCTGGTCCACATGAGGAACGTGTATGTTCGATTATGTGTATGTGTTCATTCTCACTCGCTCTGTAAGTGTATTGTGGACTTGGTTTCTCTGCGCTCTTAACTCTCATGGTAGTTGGTTAATGTTGTTAAGAGTCTTGAGAAGATTCTGATTTCCTTGTGAACGTGTCTGCATAAACTGAGTGAAGTCAAACTGAACAGTATGATCAAGCTAACGTACTAAAGGTTGAAATAACCTGGAACAAAACACAAAACACAGTATCACAAGTGAGTATGTAACGAAAAGTGAAAAGAGCTTGAGCTTAAAAATTTAGCAATCTTAATTGTAACTAGCAAAGACCCATTTGGCAACAGCGCTAATTTGAAAACAGGAGTTTTACTCTATTGTCAAATCCTATTATATTGAGATGTCATTGTAGTATAATAGGTGTCAATCCAACTGGGAATGTAATTATCAATCAGGATGCAATTAATTGTTTTAATCCAAGCTAATTAAAGTGTGGTTTATCTAACAACCTATATCAATCGTTAAAATAAAAATAAACAAGCAAGTAATAAAAGTCGAGTATTTAAACAAAGTGCCAGACAAGAGAGTATTAATTAAAATTAACGCAAGGTGAGAAAACAGGTTCTTGAGGAGTGAGAATCATGGAACATCGTGACTCTTAAACTAACTAGATGCTTGAAAACACTCAATAGAGTTAATCTCTAGGTTATGAGAACACAAGTAATGAATCCACTCTCGTGGAAAACAAACTCGAATAAACTACTAAAAGACCCTATCGCCATAGGCTTTTGAATGAATGATCAACTCGCTTAACGCCGATTCACACCTCAGACATTCGATCCCTCAAGCTGAGCATGTAAAAGTCTCTGAAGTGATTCAGTCAGACGTTCTACCAAACACTCATCGGTGCTAGAGCATCTCTGAACAAGCCTCAGTTGATCAGGATGAAGCTAGTGATGAAAATACCAAATCAGAAAAAACCTAAATAATTCTAACCTCAAGCGACCTAGAAAGCCTAAGCACCACATTGTCCTAACTCATCCACAAGAGCCCTACATGACTACTCAGAACTCATTAATTTAACACAAAGCACGAAGTCAAAATTCAATTGCATAAACAAAGAACTTGAACAATGTATGAAATCAACGTTGAACGTAAACCTAAATTGCATAAACGTAAACTCAAAATCAAAAGGTTTAGTTCGATTACAAAGCTCTAAATTTGCTTCTCAAGAAAAAGTGTAAGAACTAGGATCCGCCTCCAATAGAAAAACTAGAAAATATATATTAAACTTGGTACAAGCCTAGGTTGAATTCGGCCTAATAGAAAGAACTCAGCGTGTCGTGGACTTCACCCTCAGTTTGGTCCAAATATTGAAAAGACCCATGAGTAGAAAGTCTGAAGCCTAGAGCACAACCCACTCGATCTATAACTCCTTTGACTCCATTTGTAGCTTCCTATGAGCGTGAACCTGAGTTTGAGCTTGACACTGAGTTTGAGTTGGCACTCGAGCTGGTATTCGAGTTGTCTTAGAGCTGGCACTCGAGCTGGCACAAAGTTGACACTCGATCTGGCACAAAGCTGACACTCGAGCTGGCACTCGAGCTGACTCAGAGTTACTATGACTCTTCAACTTTTGTGACTCTTCAGCTTTTGTGACTTCCTTAGCCATGCATGTCCTAAATGCTCTATTTGTGTGCTCTACTACCTGAAATCTCCTTGAATGCAATGTATATGCTAATGCGTATGAATTTGGCTATTTGGAACTAAGAATGATGAGAATGCAGTAGAAATGTATGCTTAAATTTAACTAAACGAGACTCCTAGTGCATGCTAAAAACGTGTATATCATAACTCCATTAAGCAACTCAAAACAGATTTTTGTCAAATTGTTACTGATGTTGTTAGCATAAAAGAAGGCAGTGGATTGCTTTACAAAATTTCTTTAGTCAACTTCTCTGAATTCGACTCAGAGTTCATAAATTGATATTGGCTCTTTAGTTGACTATTGTTGTTCATCTCAAAAGTTTCTTGTTTAATTGCTCATGTTTCCTCTTTGGAGATCTTTCAGGTTTTCTTCTCCATGCTTTCTAACTGTGAAAGAAGAGATAAAGATGAATGTGAAAGAAGAGATAAAGATGATACTTTCTTTGTAAAACTGAAACTTTCGACTTACATTCATAAAGAAAACACTGCACTACTTATACAACCATAAAGCAATTAACTAGAGACATTAACAAAGCAACTATGGTTGAGTTATGATGATGTTAGTCTTGTCTTTATTCTGAAACTGCAGCTTTTGCAGAAGCAGTTTCTGTTGTACTAGATTGCAGGTTCTACAGAGACTTGAACCTGACTGCAACTCTGTTTGTGGGCTCTGTGAATTGATATCTTGGACTGAAAGATGAAGATCCTTGGAGCAGTTGGGCTCTGCTTGAGTTGAGGCTTCAATACTAACAAGGCTTCTAGCCCTGATAGTTATAATGAGAGTATTTTAAAGTTGCTTGGTCAATTGTGGGTGCAGATTTTATTACAGTTTGTTCAATCGTTTTTCCTTTTTGGATTCTTTTGCATATAGGGGTTAATGCAACGAGTCTTGCTCTAGTTCCAAAACATTATGATGCCATCTCCATGAAGGATTTTAGACCTATTGCCTGTTGTAAGCTCATTTACAAGGTATTATCTAAAATCCTGGATAATAAATTGAAATCACTCCTCCTTTAAGCCATTGGATTAAACCAGACTGCTTTTGTCAAGTCTTGCATCTTTCTTGAAAACATTTTACTAGCTATCGAGCTTGTTAGGGACTATCACAAGCCTTTTATTTCATCAATAGCTGCCATAAAATTTAACATATCAAAGGCTTTTGATATTGTTAAGTGGTCCTTAATCATTGACCTTTTGCGCTCAATGTATATTCTTGACTTGTTTGTCAATTGGATCTACAAATGCATCTCAACAACTTCTTTTTCTGCCTCTATGAATGGTGATTTGTAAGTTTTTTTTTCCTAGTGCCAGAGGTATTCGGCGAGGTTATTCTTTGTCCCCCTCCATCTATGTGATAATCAACAATGTGTTATCCAAATTGCTTAACAAAGTTGCAGCTTGTGGTCGCTTTAGTTACCATCCTACTTGTTAGCCTATTGGACTTACTCATCTCAGCTTTGCTGATGATATTCTGGTCTTCTTTGATGGAAATCCCTCCTCTTTCTCTGGTATCATTGATGTTATGAATGACTCTGCTGCTCTTTCTGGCTTGCACATAATCAGTTAAGTCTTCAGCTTTTACTGTATGTTGAAGTCAGCTTCTTTTCAATGTTGCTTTATCCTCTGCTGGTCTAATTAAACCTTGCTTATTAAATACCTTGGTCTTCCTTTATCTACCAAATCAATGTCTCTAAGTGATTATGAGACTTTTATTGATATGATCAAAGCCAGAATGTTATCTTGGGCTTCAAAAACTCTCTCCTTTGCTAGGCGGCTAAAACTTATTAAATTTTTTTATCATGAGCACTTTGAATTTCTGGTGCTCGGTCTTTAAACTCCCTTCTCGATGTTTGAACGAGATTGAAAGACTCTGTGGTATTTTTCTTTAGTCTAGATCTCTGAATGGTAATACAAAGGTTAAAGTCTCTTGGCATGATGTGTGCTTACTTCTTGAAGAGGGAGGTCTGGGCTTATGCAGACTAAGAGATTTTACTCAGATTTTCTCGCTTTATCTGATTTAAATGCTTTTTTCTCAACTTCATCGCTTTGGGTTGCTTGGACTCCTTACTTTGACTTCGATATTCCTTTTTTAGGATGTTAAAGCAGGTCAGAAAGGCTCTTGGATTTTTTTTTGAAAAAAGTTGAAACTCAGGGATTTAGCTTATCACTTCATCAAGGTTGAGGTTCATGGAGGGAAATATCCTCATTTTTGGTTTGATAATTGGTCTCCTTTAGGGAAGCTAATTGATATTACTGTTGATTCTGGAACTTGGTTTTTGGGTATTTCTTGAACTGCTAAAGTTGCAGATGGTCTCTCCCACACTTCTTGGATTAGTTGGCTGACTCGTTCTCATCATTTCGCCTCTTTATTAGCTCCTATGCGTGACTTCGCTTATTCTGGTCATGATTCCGGTTCCAATCTCCTCCTTTGGAAGCACTCACCTGATTATCTCATATCCTGCTTCTCATCATCCTCAACTTGGGATTAGATTCGTACTCCATGTGCCAAGGTCTCTTGGGCTAGTCTGATTTAGTTTAAGCAAGTAGTTCCACATTTCTCCTTTATTGCATGTGTTGTGTTTTCTTCTTACTTGTTGCAGATCGAAAAATAGAAAAGACAAAGACACAGAGATTACGAGTTTCCAAGACCTAAAAGATCTTGGTACATCTCGGTGAACCTTAACCGGTCCACTAGAGTTTCCTTTATCAAGTGTTGATGTTTACAAACAAGATAAAGAACAGAGCACTCTCCTCACACTACAATCACTCAAGTGTTTCCCAAGAATTAAGAAAGGAAGCTCCCCGGTAAAAGCCCTCACCCTCACTTCTCTCTTACTTGCTCACACCCTTGACCCTCCAGTTCACACCTCTCTTATATACTCTAACCTCGTCATCACGCTGCTCCTTCTGCACCTTTCTTTTTGACTTGCAGGAAACACAGCAGATACTTTCAGAGTTAATAAAAGGCCTGATGAATAAAGGGATGGGCCGAAGAAGCCTTCAGAACCGTTAATGGGCCATAACCGAGTTTCATGGGCCACATAATGAATTCGAGCCCATGAGACCAAAAGCGAGGACTTGGAACGTCATTCACATACTCTACCTCGTTTCAATCGTCCTCTCCACTTCCCAAAACAAACCTTTCCACTTCCTCTCGTCTTCTTCGTTGATGAAGATGAACTGATTTTTTTCTTCTCACGACTGAACCACCGATGAGAAATAGCCTTCACGACTTCACCGTCGATGAAGAAAAACCTTCCGATTAAACCACCAAACCAGAAAACCCTTTCGATTAAGCCACCGAAACAACTGTGAAACCTCTCCGATTAAACAACCAAGAAACAGTAAACCCTTCCGATTCAACTACCAAAAAAACAGCTGAGAACCTCTCCGATTAAACCACTGATGAGAATTCCCTTCGAAAAAAAACCAACATGCACTTCCACGAAACCATAACCGACTGTCACAGCTTCACCATCATACAGACAGACTTTCACGACTTAACCGCCGTGAATCCAAAGATGATCTCAAGGCCGAACTCAGTGCCGGAGCACCTTAAGATAAGTCAACCCATCTTCAAACTTCTTTATAGGGATAGATTTAGTTAAAAGATCAGCCGGGTTTATGCATGTGTTGATCTTTGTGACTTTTATTTTTCCCTCGTTTACCAAATCATTGATGAAGTTGTACTTAGTATGTATGTGTTTCGTCCTTTCGTGAAATGCGTAGTTCTTAGAGAAGCATATAGCACTCTGTGAGTCGCAAAATATTTCTGCTTGATCTTGTTTGTAACCCAATTCTGATGCCAACCCTTTTAACCATTGTGCTTCTTTTACAACTTCAGCCAGAGCCATAAATTCAGCCTCAGTAGTGGATAAAGCAACTACAGGTTGAAGACCAGACCGCCAACTCACTGTGTTTCCGCCAAACTGAAAAACATAATCGGTAATAGACCTCCTTCTGTCTAAATCTGCTGCATAATCATTGTCACTGAAACCTTGAACTTGAACATTGTTTGTCTTTTTGAATGTTAAGCATATATCTAAAGTATTTTTGATATACCTTAAAATCCACCTTACTGCTTTCCAATGTTCCAGGTTTGGTGAGCTCATAAAACGGCTGACAAGACCAACAGCATAGGCGAGGTCTGGTCGAGTTCCGACCATAGCATACATCATCGATCCAACAGCACTGGCATAAGGTATGTCCCTCATTTCATGCTCTGCCATTTCCTTTTTTTCTGTCTTAGTATTGAGTAGCTTGAAATGAGTTCCCATAGGTGTTTGTACTGGCTTTAGATATTCCATACCAAACCTTCTTAAAACTTTCTCTAAGTAGTTACTCTGTGATAACCTTAGAAAACCATTTTCTCTGTCTCGAATGATGTCTATACCAAGAATCCATTTAGGTGGCCCCAAATCCTTCATTTCAAATTCATGGCTTAAAATTTTTTTCAGCTTTGTGATCTTTTGCATATCCTTAGCAGCTAACAGCATGTCATCAACATAGATTAATAGGTAGACCAAATCATCATCATTCAATTTCTTGAAATATACACACGGATCATGTTCTGATCTTGTGTATTTGTGAGACTTCATGAATGAATCAAATCTTTGATTCCATTGTCTAGGAGATTGCTTTAAACCGTATAGAGATTTTTGAAGTAAACACACCTTGTCACCTTCCTTATATCCCTCAGGTTGCTCCATTAGAATTTTTTCTTCCAATGTACCATAGAGAAAAGCTGTCTTCACATCTAATTGTTCCAATTCTAAATCTTTGTCAACAACAATAGATAGAACAAACCTGATGGTCACTTGTTTTACCACGGGTGAGAAAACATCATGGTAGTCAATGCCTTCTAGTTGAGAAAAACCTTTAGCCACTAATCTTGCCTTGTGTCTAGGTCCCTCTACCCCCTGGTATTCCAATTTTCAGCTTGAAAATCCACTTGCATCCGATTGTTCTCTGTCCCACTGGTCTGTTTATTAGCTTCCATGTCTGATTTTTCTTCAGTGATTCCATTTCCTCATTTGCTGCATCTATCCATTTTGTTTTTTCTTTGCAACTGATTGCTTCTTGATATGTACATGGCTCCTCACTAATCAGTTGAGCCATGTTTAATGAATAAGCAGCTAGATCTGAATCATTGTACTACTAGGAGCTCTTATGTGTGACCTTCTTTCTCTGTCCCTCGCTAGTTGATATGATCTAAGGTTTTCTGTGTCAACTTCAACTTCTGTCTCCTCTATAATCTCTTCATTTTCTGAAAAAGCTATACCTTGATCATTTTCTTCTCCTGCTAGTTTCTCTTCCTCATCTAATTTTGTGTTGTTAGGTAGCAGGAATGAAACTCTTTTGTTTGTAATTTTTGTTACAAACTGTTATGCTTCTGTCATCTTCCCAATATCTTTGTAAAGGATATCTTCTCGAAAGATAACATCACGACTGACAATGCATTTCCTTTCTTCTCTACTCCAAATCCGATATCCTTTAACTCCTTGAGGATATCCCATGAGAACCCCAGGCTTAGCTCTAGGTTTTAATTTTCCTTGATCCACATGGTAGTAGACTAGGCAACCAAACCTCCTCATATGTGAATACTCTGTACAACGTCCACTCCAAACCTCTTCTGGTATTCGAAAATTTAGTGGTGCTGATGGTGTCCTGTTTATCACATAGACCACTATGGAAGCAGCCTCTGCCCAGAAAACTTCCCCTAGTCCCGTTTCACATAGCCAGCTTCTAACCTTTTCAAGTATTGTTCTGTTGAGCCTCTCAGCTACACCATTTTGTTGAGGGGTGTAGGGACAAGTTTTATGTCTGAGAATACCATTTGAGCTGCAGTAGTCTTCAAATATTATGTTACAATACTCTAAACCATTATTTGTTCTCAAAGCTTTGACCCTTTTGTTGTTCTGGTTTTCAACTAGCAGTTTCCATTCCACAAACTTTTAAAAAGCTTCATCTTTGTTTTTAAGAAAATATATCCACACCTTTCTTGAATAATCATCAATGAATGAAATATAGTATTGACACTTTGCTAGACTAGGTATGACATTAGGAGAACCCCACAGATCGGAATGAATGTATTCCAACACTTCGGTTGAAGTGTGTTTCCCTGTCTTAAAAGCCGTCTTGTGTGCCTTATCAAGAACACATGGTTCACACGGTCCTAAGTCCTTAATCTCTACTTTTCCTAGCAGATTTTCCTGAACCAGAATTCTCATTCCTTTTTCTCCTAAATGTGCAAGTCTGCTGTGCCATAGAGTTACTTCATTCATTTGTTTTTCTGCTGTGTTAGCTTGACTTTTGTCAGGTTCTCCATCTAAGAAATAGAGTGTATCCTTGTAGTCACCTGCTAAAACCTCCTGATTTTCTTTCATTACCTTCAGTCTAAAATCCTTGGACTGAAACCAGCAACCTTGACTTTCTAATTGACCCAAAGAAAGAAGGTTTCTTCTAGCCATAGGTGAAAACCTGACCTGAGTGAGTATCACAGTTTTGTTCTTGTGATTCTTAAACTGAATTTTCCCAATGGCTGTAATTTCACAATGTGAATCATTACCCATGAGAATTCTGCCACCATCAATTTCTTCCACATCAAACATCAAATCCCTTCTTTGTGGAACATGATATGAGCAGCCTGAATCTAGAACCCATCCTTCTCTAGATGAATTTACAGCTCCAGTTAACATAAGTGGTCTTCGTACTCCACTTTTGCAACTACTGCCTCAGCATTTGAACCTTTAGAATAGCTTGTACTTGAGTGGTTTCGCTTTGGACACTCAGCCTTCAAATGCTCTTGACTCCCGCAAACCCAACATGATAACACTCGTTTACCCTTAACACGAGACTTGCTTCCGTTTGATCATTTTCCTTTTGACACTTCCTTCTTCTCAGTTCGGCCTCTTTGATGCACATATAGACCTTCACTTACACCCTTTTGTTTTAGTAGACCTTTACTTTTCAGTTCCAACTCTATAGAATAGGCTGACCGAATGATTTCTTTGACTGTTATAGTATGTCTACCACTGCTGTACTTGAGTGTATGAACCAGGTTTTCAAATTGCTTAGGTAAGTTGTTCATCAATATGGCCGCTTGATCCTCATCACTCATCACCACGTTGACGCTTGACAGATAAGAGATAAGTTTGTTGAAAGTGTCAAGATTTTTATCTAGTGTCTTGTTTTCATCCATTCTAAAGCTGTAGAATGTTTGCTTCAGATGAAATCTGTGAGGCAGAATCTTTACTTGATATTCTTCTTCTAAGCCATTCCACATAGAATAAGTTGTAGGTTCACTTATTACTTTCCTCAGTACCATATCGGTAAGACTCATGCTTATGAGATTTCTTGCCCTTCGATCCTTATCTTTCCACTTAGGGTCTATAGTAGTTGTGGTTTCCGCTGAAGTGGCTGTAGATGTACCTGCATCACCTGAGCTTGTTTCTAGAGAAGGTTGTATAACTCCGACTGTTTCCAACATGGAGTCCAACCCAAGAATTTCCAGTGTTGTTAGAATCCTGTGTTTCCATATGGTAAATTCTCCTTCTCCATCACCTTCCTCGGCTAAAGCTAGAACCCGTTCTTATAATAACTTGTACCTTGTAGCTGTTACTAACACCTTCAGTCACCTTCAAGCTCTGATACCAATTGTTGTGTTTTCTTCTTACTTGTTGCAGATCGAAAAATAGAAAAGACAAAGACACAGAGATTACGAGTTCCCAAGACCTGAAAGATCTTGGTACATCTCGGTGAACCTTAACCGGTCCACTAGAGTTTCCTTTATCAAGTGTTGATGTTTACAAACAAGATAAAGAACAGAGCACTCCCCTCACACTACAATCACTCAAGTGGTTCCCAAGAATTAAAAAAGGAAGCTCCCTGGTAAAAGCCCTCACCCTCACTTCTCTCTTACTTGCTCACACCCTTGACCCTCCAGTTCACACCTCTCTTATGTACTCTAACCTCGTCATCACTCTGCTCCTTCTGCACCTTTCTTTTTGACTTGCAGGAAACACAGCAAATACTTTCAGAGTCAATAAAAGGCCTGATGAATAAAGGGCTGGGCCGAAGAAGCCTTCAGAACCGTTAATGGGCCATAACCGAGTTTCATGGGCCACATAATGAATTCAAGCCCAGGAGACCAAAAGCGAGGACTTGGAACGTCATTCACAGCATGGTTAGCTGTAAGAAATCGGCGATCTACCTGCACTCGTATGCATTTTTGGGGTGTTGTTCAATCTTGTGTTCTTTGTGGAAAGCGTGACGAATCTCGTGAGTGCTTTCAGCTTTGTTGTTTGGATTAAACTTGGTTCTAAGCTTTTAGGTCAGGCTATTTCTCCCGATGAGGATGACTCTTCTCTTTCCTTGTGCTTCCCATTTATCTTGTATCCTGCACAATATGTTGTTTCACACTGTTGTGTAAGATGCGTGTAAATAATGTTTTATTAAGGGTTGTCGATTCGTTATAGCATCGGTAACACACGAACTTTGACTCTAGTTTTAAATCCACACGATTTGTAAGTTTAAAACCTTATTACACACTTTTTTAAAGTTTCAAACCTTATTACATGCAATGTGGTTAAGTCGGTTTGATTTTGAAAACTGCGACGGTTAATAGACATAACTGATTGGACCTGATACAATAACCCGTTCTGGTTGTCGATCTGCTTATCCTTCGTCCTTGTCGTCGCTTTCTGGGTACACATTGTACCGGATAGATGGTTCATCTACAAAATCATGGACTCTTTCTTCGATATTGAACTCTTGGCGTGCAAGATTCTCTACGTCGTCGTCTTCATCATCGACGATGGGAGGAAGGCCGTGAAACTTAATTAACAACATCAATTTAACAAGATACAATAAAAAAATTTGCGAAAAAGTTGTATCTTTAAGAGATTACAATTTCTAGGGTTACGAATTGGGGAAGAATTAGAGACTCTCTTCTTAATCGTTTACAGTTTTGGTTGAGGCAGTAACTGGGTCTTTTGTTGGGTATTTGGTCGGGTCTTTATTCTCGATTAGAGCTGAAATCGGATTTAGATAGTGGGTTTAGCAATAATAATTACGGTTTTTGTTAGATTACATCATCAAATTTAAATTGAGTGTAATAAGGTTTGGAATTTTAAAAACGTGTATATAAAGTTTTAATCTTACGAAAAAAATGTGGATTTAAAACTAGGATAAAATTCGTGTGTCACTAATGTTATAACGATACTTCTGTGTGAAAATAGATCGAAAACTCTTTTATTAATAGGCAAAGATTGAGAAAATCATTAAGGCTAATTAAGCGAGGATTACTCCAACGAATTTACAGTTTAAGTCCTCCATATTTACATAAATCACCGATTAACCTCGTTTCTCGTTCTGTTTTTTAGTCTCCCTCCCCGTAAAAAGCTTCTCCGAAGCTTCGTCTCTGATTTGAAGACGCTTGATCAAAAATTCTCCCTATAGATTTCTGACTTAGGGTTTTACAGAAAGTGAGATTACACATAGATCAGATTTTTGAAAAATGGGTAGTCCAAAAAAAAGCGAGAACAAGGGCTTCTTTGCCGCCATGACCTCTGGCTTCTCCACGTTTGGAAGCGCCATGTCGAGATCCGTCAACGGGTCAGTTTCCAATGAATTCTCTTTTTTTGGTTATCAGAATTTAACACAACAGTTCAATTTTTCTCTGTGTGAAACGCTGGAGACGTTTTGAAGCGCTGTGATTGTTGCTCACTTACTATTTTCGTTTTCTTTTTGATTTTTTGATTATTGTTGTGTTATTCTGTGATGGCTAAGCATATTGTATGCTTTGATTATTCAGGTCTTTCATTTTGTTGAATTTTATATTAGAAACTTGGTTATTCTATTATTAATTCTTCACAAGTCAATTAACAGATCAAAGTTTGTCGTTTTTCTGTGTGAAATTTTCTGCAGATTGGCTTATGTCTTCGTTTCAATATCCTTAGTAAATTCTGTATTATGGTACTAAAGGTTCTCTGACTATACATTTCGTTTCAGGTTGCTTAGTCACGAAGGAGTTGAGGTCATAAATCCAGAAGGTGGCAAGGAAGATGCAGAAGAGGAAGCTCAGAGAGGAAGGTGGAAGGACGAGGTAAACTAATTGCTTGATTCTAAAGATGGTGTCTTGGTCACAACTTCTTACTTAGTACCTGCTGAAACTTATATTTTGTGCGTAACAGGAACGAGATAGTTATTGGAAGATGATGCAGAAATATATAGGTTCGGATATTACATCGATGGTGACCCTTCCTGTTGTTATATTTGAGCCAATGACTATGCTCCAGAAAATGGCGGAGGTTAGTGGTGTATCTTGTTC